>JAIUCV010001128.1:0-173463 GCA_026724425.1 Erythrophleum ivorense
AAGCTCATCTATTCTCCATATTATTCTTATTCAACTAGTAACATCATAATTCGAAGCATGCACTTTGGGTTTGGGCCATACAAATCAAATTCAAGATCACACTCTCAATTTCCATAGGTTCCATATTCTAACTTGAGCTAGAAAAGTCCAAATCATGTAAACTTAGACTCTTTGGAAACCTTAGGACATCATCTAACTACTATAAAAATTTCATATCAAAACAATATCATTAACAGTATCTGGGTCTGTTTCTTGTACTACAGTAGACATGTAATTTTAAGAATTTATATCTCAATCTACAAAGCTCCAAATTAGGTGATCTTAGTAGCTACAAAAAGCTTGTGATGTCAACTATATGCTTGTAAAATTTTATGAGCATTGGACATCATTTTTCCATTCAATAACCCCAAAAACTAGACTGACCAAATGAACAATACCCTAACAGTTTCTATATAATTTGGCTAATTTTTTAGAATCATAGTAAATTATTTAGAGTTCCAAAAATAGTATTTTTTAACTCTGTGAAAAGATCTAGATGAGATCTATATGCATGCCAAATTTCATGCCAAAATTTATCCATTTGGTCTAATTTTGGTTTAGGATAAAATTATGGTCAAATTTGGTACCAATACAGCATCAAAGGATCCAAAATGACTCCCTACATGAACCACAACCATTTGAACACATTGAAAAACTCAAACACATCATATAGAAGCATCATAATAGGTCTAAATCATTATGGAACTCAAATCCACCATCCTACTTGTTCATATACACATGTATAACATTGCTCAAGAATGTCAAAAACTCACATGTTCATACATTTAGCTCCATATCCATTATATACATCATATTCGTATACTTTTACATATAATTAAAGGTTTACAACTCATGAATAGCTTATACATACATAGTTTGATATTAAATTACATCAAAAGCTATCCTATTATCAAAGTAATACAAATTACACTCCTTGGCCTCTATTCTTGCTTCATGAATATCACCTAGACAAGATTAGATGGAAAGTGAGAAAGAGTGAGATTTAAAGAATCCAAATAGCTCATTCACCATTTCAAGTAAGCATATGTGGCATGTTATCATGTTAAAGAACACAAGTATGCATCAAAAGTTTTCAAGAACCAATCATAAATATATTTCAAGATCACATAAACATATCAAGACCAAAATTAAGCTATAGAGACTTTTGGTTTAGCCTTACCCTATTATTTAGGACTTTTGGATTAACCTTACCTACTTTCTAAGAACTTTTGATTTAGCCTCACTCATTCTTAAGACTTTTGGCCTTATCTCACCAATTCTTAGGGACTTTTGGAACAATCTCACCCATAAAGAGTAATCTCACATTCAAAACACAATTTAAGAAGCATAATAGTACCAAAGTATCAAGCCAAAAACTATAGGCATGTCTCATAATTTAAACACACATACAAGCATTCAATGACAATCAAGCAACCAAGAAATGAATATAAGAATGGATGAAAAGTTACTTTAGTTTAATAAACACAATCTTTTCCTTGATTCCTTTAGCCTCTTAGTTCAATCTCACATACACACTTGGAGGAAGCTTGATTTGCTTAGCCTAGACACATCAAATAAGGCACAAACATATCAATGTAACCATCTTTAGCCTTGCATAAACTCTACACAAGCTACTTCTAGTTTATGGCATGCTTATGGTTCCATACAAGGGAATAATGAAGCAACTCATATAATTCATGATATTGGCTCTAATTTCTCACTCAATCTAAGTCACATGACTCCATTTAAAGTCATTAGAGTCATCACAAATTCAATTCAAGGAGCCAAACATCAAGTTGCTTCTTTATGCATAAAAGGAATCTAAACTTCCAACTTTTAAAATATGGTTTCTAAATTCAAACCAATGGTTTCTTTAGTATCTATTATTCATTTCTAGACCATTTCTATCATTGGAATTCAGAAAAACTCTCCCTAGGTGTTGTCTTATATGCTTGACTGAGATATGAAGTAAATTGAGAGCTTATGGAGTTTTGTTAATTTTCCTACTAAATTTATCACTTGTGAAGCTTTCTAAATATCTTAAGAACTCAAACATGGTCTCACACAATCTAAATTATCACTAGAAAGTGTAACACCTTACCTCTAGCTCATACCCATCATGCCCACATACTCATAAACTCTTGCTTCCCTTACAAGGGAGATGATTTCTCTACCTTGGTGCTCTTTGTCTAAGGCATATTGTATGGGTAGAGATCCACTTAGAAGTAACATGGACCGGTTGAGCTCTCTCTATGCTTCCTCATGCTCAATTACACTATTGAGACTTATTTCAATCCCAACTATATGCTTTGAACTCATGGGAAGCAAAAAGGGATTGGAGACATGCATTTTCGTTCTTGGCAGATTTTGCTTCATTTCTGGGCTAAGTTTGAAAATCCATAACTAAATGTGAAAAAATCATAACTGTATGATCTGGGTCATTATAGAAAGCTTGAGACGTCTAATTCATTCTAAAAATACTTATAAGTCTCAATTTCTCACATACTCTGCGTTTGACATCAAAATCATTCACTGGTCAGAGGGGGCTTCTTTGCTGTCACAGTTTACTGATATGGACTTTGAAAATGTCTAACTAATTTCACAAAAATCCAATGCTCATAAACTATATCTCTATGGAAAGATGTGGATGTTAGCTAGAGGAGAAAAATATCTCTAGATCAGTTCACCAAGCCAATTTCCCGGAAACCGATGAAACAGTACTTCGGGTCTGGTTGGGTGTCTGATTCTGGGCAGGAACTTCTAAATTGCATATCTTCCTCTCTAGACCTCTAAATGAGGTTACAGTTCTTACAAGTCACTGTGACCATCTAGTTTCTGTGTATAAAATTACGTAGCCATTGGACTACGTTTGCCCCCTCGGATGACACGTTTCTCAAACTGACCAAATGAACAGTGTTTTCTGAAATCCGATTTTCTGATGTCAACTTTGAAAAATCATAGAAAATACTATAGACCTCTAAATGACATGACTCTAGCTTCCCAGAAAGCTCTAAACATAATCTAGCTACATGTCAAATCTCATAACAAGAAGAGTTCATATGGTTAATCTATGACATCATGTGCAAGAAGGCCTTCTCTTGGCCAAAAGTGGGGGTTCATAGGGTCCAATCTTGGTTTTTCTACTTCTATGATTCCTTGAGCACATGAGAAAGCATCTCTAGGGGCCATCAATCATGTCTCAAGTGTCTAGTAACTTAAATTGGAGAAACTCACTATCCCATGCCCACTCATGCACCCATATAGCCTATGCTAAAGTTAAGCATGCTCACATTAAAACATGCCTCTTCATTCATCATAGACTTCATTCTCATACATTCATCATTCATGCATACATTATCTTACAAATACTCTTAGAGACTACATCATTTACATCATTATCAATTTACATATACAATTCTCATATACAACATATTGCAAAAAGTCCCGTTGTACAATTCTTCCTTAGCTTCCCTAGCCTCATGCTTGGTGGTGGTTCCCATCTCTAGCCTCACTTGGTCCACCTGGCACGGTTGGATGGTGGAGAGGGAGGGTGAGATTCGGAGAATCTCAGTAGTTCAACTCTCATTCAATCATACATATATCGCATGCAACAAGTCTCATTATGCATGTATGGCATGTTAGCATGTAAAACCATGATGAAAAACATTTAAAACATTTGAATTGGCCATGCATAAAGGAAAACATTCTCAACATGTGAGTAGGCCACATATAACATTTAGAAGCTTGCTAAGTACTTGGATTAGCCTCACCCACTCCCTTGTGGCTTTTGGATTTGCCTTACCCATTCTTTAGAGGTCCTTAGACTCAACCCTTACTCTTTGGGAGTCAACCTCACTTTTGGGAGACCTTTTACTCTTGTCTCAACCAACTTAGGGGTTTGGCTCATCCTCACCTTGGCTATAGGGTTATTGGCTTTTCCATTTCCTCAAGCAAACCAAAACAATCATATAAATCATCATTTCAATCATAACACATCATCATGCTAACACACTTCTCATAGCTCATATCATTCATACACACAAGCAAGACAATGTAAACACACAATTATGCATGAGAGAAAGTGGAGAGAACTACCTTGTTAGCTATTCACTACTTGCTCTTTCAATTGTCTCCTCCCTTGTGGATTTCACTACCACTTCTAGATGAGGGACTTTTCTTGAGCCTAACCACACAAAAGCATGAAATTAATTCTTTAATACTTGATTCTTAAGCTAGGGATTACTTCTAATCAACTCTACTGAGCTTCTCAACCTAGGTTTCTTCCTCTCACTAGAGCCCATTAGCTATTCTCTCTCTTTTCTCAACTCTTAAGCTCTTAAGAAAGGGGGAAAGCAAGAAAGAGAAGACTATATACTTCTAACCTCTCTCAAGAGTGATTTCCCACTCTCTCTCTTCTGAACCAACCTCAAGACCTAACCATTTTTGCTATCTAAACCGTAGGAAAGAGGGGGAAAGAGGAGAAGGGCAACATACTAAGAGGAAGCCATGAGAATCCTTACCTTTCTTGTCCTTTCTTCTTCTCCTCAGCTTCTCTCTCTATCCTCCACCCTTTTCTCTCTCCTAAAGTGAGCTTGAGTCGGTTAGAAGAAGAAAGAAGAGATTTGGAAGCTTTTAAAAAGTCAAATTCTCTTTTTCTCGCTTTTCTGGACCGCTCTCGCTATAGCGAGTCATCACCCTCGCTACGGCGAGCTCGTGTCTGTTCCAGACTTCTGCCTTCGCTATGGCGTCGCTACAGCGAGCAACTCCCTGGTTTTTGTATGGAATGCCGCACTCGCTATAGCTAGGAGCATATTCGCTACGGCGAGGAGGCATTCTTGCTATGGCGAGGCCATTTCTCGCTATGGCGAGAAGACTTAGAAAATTCTCAGCTCTTCGAAAATTTTTTAGCTTTCTCTTTTCCTTTTCTTTTCTTATTTCTTTTCTTTTCTTTATTTTTCTTCGCTGTTACAGAAAGCCCCATAAATCCCTAAATGCAACCAAAACCCTAATGTCTATAACTTGTTATCTATAGGTTCTTTTTTAATCCTAATTGCTCCATATGATTCTTCGGGCTCCAAAATCCCATATTCTATCAAGTTTGAATCAAAATAAAGTCCCTTACATATACCTTTAATTCTGGCCAAACACAAAAGCATGGAGGAAGTCAAGAAGAAGAACTTTAGGCCATGGTTTCTTACCTTAATTTAAAGCTTTCCAAGAAAGCTTTCACAAGCTTCTAAGAGTTCTCTCAAATTCTCTCTTCCCTCTACTGAACCTACCATGAAATAGTCCCAATAATTCACCAAAACCATGAGAAGAGAGAGGAGAAAGAGAAGAAGAAGTTTGGTGAAGAAGAAAGCATGAAAAATTGAGGAATTCTTACACTTTCAAGGCTTGATTCTCTTCCCCTTACTCCCTCTTCTTGTGTGCCACTTAGGATAGCCCATGAATATGTTTTGGACCAAATAAATGTTGGTTAAAGTGCTAGGCAGAAGTGGGATGTGATTTTTATGACACTATAATTATAAAACTCATCTCATACAACTTATAGGCTTTCTTCCATGAACAACACAAAGAGGAGGAAGGAAAACCATTAAAAATAATCAATTTAATTATGTTGCGTCATGCATAAATTTTACATTCAATGCCTTATGGACTATATGAACTCATTCATCTTATTCTTATATTTATTACATAAATAAAACTCAAAAACATCTCAAGAAGTGGCCTAGAACTCATGCAAGTGGACGGTATACATGAAAATATAGTATGCTGCCTAGAATTTTGACATGAATTTTGAAACATCATAACTAATTCTAAAAAATTTAAAATCAAGCATAATTTATCATTTTGGAAAGCTAAAGATATCTCATTTATGTTAAAAATAATTTCAGACCACAAAAGGGACTAATAGCTACCAGAAATTGATAGAATAGTACCAGAGGTTGTCTGTTATTATTGGTACTATCCTCCAACTTCAAAAATTCATATCTCCCTTCTTAAAAGTCCACTTGAGGTGATCTCAATGGCCAAGGAAATCTTATTATGTCTAATTTATGTCTATAAAATTTCATGAGCATTGGATATCATTGGTCCCTTGAATGACACAGCCCAAGGAACTAACCATATGAATAGTATTTACATCAATTTAGTAGAAAAATGCGAAATTTAGAAAATCATAATTAATTCCACAGAGCTCCAAATAATATGGTCTTTAACTTCCCAAAATTCTCTAGATTAGATCTATATACATGCCAAATTTTATGAGAAAAATCATTCATTTGATCAAATTTTGATATTGGGTTGCAAAATGATACTTTTATGTCTCATAAGGGGTCCAAATGGTCCATTTTAGTTTTTATGGCAACCATGGCCATTTGAGCATGTGGCAAAGCACCAAAATGGTCTACTAAATATGTCTCAAAGGCACATAAATCCAAAAATCAAAAACTCACTCTCTCACCCTAAACCATACACAAGAATACATACACTTTAAGTTGCCATTCACTACCTAAAATTTACATTATCATTCATTTGGCACCAAAACTCGTACATACATCAAACATTTGAGCAATTACACATGTTCAAATGATTATACAAAAATTCCATCATAGGATTACATCACATGTCCTTCATATGGCTGTCAAAGAAGCAAAACTAGACACTTTATTATCAAGCTTTCATCTCCCAACTTGGTGGCTCCCATTACCTTACTCATTTGGCTCACCTAGCATGTTAAGACATTGGAGAGGAAGGAATGAGATTCAAAGAATCCTCATAGCTCATCTCTCTTTCAATCATACTTAAAGAATGCAATTCAAGTCTTAAAATGCATGCATGAGCATAATAGAAAGTGTGATCATTCAAGAAACATTCTTGACATTTGAATAAGTCATACAAAGCATACATAGGCTTGCCAAGTAAGTAGATTAGCCCTATCCATTCTCTTCAAGGTTATTGGACTTGCCTCACACTTTTCTTAAAGACCTTGAACTAAGCCCTACTCTTAGGAGACTCTAAACTTTGTCTCAACCATTCTTGAGGGTTCTTGGCTCATTTTCACCATAGCTAGTGGGTTCTTGGCTTCACCACACTCAAGCAAACCAAAGTAAATACATAAAATGTTCTTTGAATGCATAAACAACATTATGGTACCATGGCATATGAATGCATCATAGAATACTTTCTTATGGCTTAAAACACACATACACACATTCAAGATAAGACTTTTATTCATCTATGCATGAGGGAAAGTGGAGAGAGCTACCTTTGCCACATAAGCACACTTTTCTTCTTAGAAGTGCTCTCCCTTCCTTGGCCACACACTCACAATGATGGAGGCTTGTTTCCTTTGGCTTAAATACACAAAATAGGAACCAATTATACTCTTGGAACCATTCTTAAAGCTACCTATTTACTTGGAATACTAACTTTGTCTTATGGTTCATTTATGATTCCTAAATGCACCTAATGAAGCAACATCCATCATTTGAGTTTTAGGCTCCATTTTTTTCCTTCCGTTTATGATTCTTGACTCTTTTTAAGCCTCTTGGAGTTATCACACAATTAAAATAAGGATCCTGACTAGGTGTTACTTTTTTAGGCCATAATATGGAACCTAGACTACCAATCCATTCCCTTAGCCTCATAAATTTTTTTCCAAGACTTCCCCTCATCTTCATCCATCATATATGACTAAAAAATAAGCTTAGAAAAATTTAAAACTACCCCTAAGTGCCTTGAACCCTTTAGGTCGAGGCATGCTCCCTTCTTCGCACCCTTAGAGTTTTCTTTGTTTTCTTGATGGAAGATGTGTAACATCCGGTCCCTCTGTAAACGTAAGAAACGCAATGTTCGGTTTCTCCGTAAACGTCAGAAATGGGCCAAATATAAAAGGAAGTCCTCGAAATAGAAGGAATTGGGGCCAACTAAAATTATGATAAAATTTTAAATATTAAAAAATGAGGATTTAAGCCTTGAGTTGCTTAGAAATCAAGGCCAGAGTGATTCAAAAAATTTACCGAAAGGCTAGTGGCATTTTCGTAAATATGGGAACTTATTGAAAAACTCATAGGAGGGCCTTTTAAATGAAAGTTTTGAGTTCTTCGGGATTCTCAGAGGCCCCAAAAACTATGGGAAGCCCCGGGACCAGTGAAACCCCTCCAGTATACTCTTTCCGACGTCAGTTGACCCAAACTTTGACCGGTTCGTTCGGGAAGGTTTTAGCTCCGATTTGAGTGATTCCAAAGGCATTTTATTAAATTGGGAATCTAAATTTTATGATGAAAAAGACGGTTCTCAAAAAGGAGCTAAAACAAAGCCAAACCGGAAATGCCATTACGAAGGGCGAAATTGGAAACCATTTTAAAAAAAGGAAGCTTCTTTCTTCTTCTTTATATGCCACGTTCTTTCTCTCCTCTCTAAGACCGCCTTAATTCTGCCAAAAACCAGAGGAGAAGCTGCCCTTCTTAGGCGCACAAGAGGAGGAAGATTTTGGAGGAAGAAATTCAAGAAAAAGGTAAGAAACTTTAAGAAATTCCATATCCTTCCTTCTTGAACCTTGCTCTTCTCCTCTCAATCTTTCTTTCTATGATTTTAATGGAGAGTTTCGTGCTGTTTTTGGGGCAGAACAGAGAGGAAAATTTCAAAAATTGAGGGAGTAAGCCGACCAAGTGGAAGAACAAGCCAAAGGAAGCAAGAAAACAAGGTAAAAACTTCCATTCTTTGGTAGCTTCTTCCTTCCCCTTCTTCTTGCACGAATTTGGGCACCATGAGCCCAATTCTTAGGGGCTATTTTCTGCCCAATTTATGGAGGGATTAGAGGTTTTAGATGGCAAGGATTAAGAAGAAACTAATAGAATCAAGAAAGGAGCATTAGGAGACAAGATAGAACCATTAGGGATCCAAATGCTCCCTTGTAAACATGATTTTATATGAATATTCTTAGGCTTAATTGAATATTTAAACATGCTCCTAAGACCCCTAGAGAGTTTCCCATATGCACCTCCCATCCAAGAAAGCAAAGAAATTGCAAGAAAAACTAATGAACTCTAAGCTAGAAAAGTGTAGAGCTCTTGAACACTTTGCAAAAACTGATTTGATATATGAGTTTCCTTGCATGTGTGAGTATTTGATTGAGCTCCTAAGACCTCTAGGAAGCCTCCCAAGTGTATCTCCCATTAAGGAAAAATCAAGAAGGCCATGAACTCTTCTTCCCTCCATAGTCTCTGCCTAGGCAAGTTCCTATAGCTAGGGAGAGTTTTAAATTTTTCTAAGGCTATTTTTGAGTCATACGTGATGAGTGAAGATGAGTAGAGGCCTTAGAAAAAATTTAGAACTTAAAGGAAGTGAATTGGTGCCATAGGTTCCATATTAGGACCTAAAGAAGCAACATGATGCTAGGTCCTTTGTTTTAATGATATGATGACTCCAAGAGGTTTAAAAGGAGTCAAGAATCATAATTGAAAAGAAAGAATGAGGCTTAGAAGTCATTTGATGGGTGTTGCTTCATTAGGTGTGATTATGGACCATAATGAAGCCTATAGAGCAATCTAGTGTTTTATCAAGTGATGTAGCCTTAGAATATGTTTCATAAACCTAATTGGCTCCTTTAAGTTGCATCTAGACCAAGAGAAACTATCTCCACCAAATTGTGGGTGTGTGGCTGAAAGATGAGGCTTGAAAGCTAAGGAAAAAGTGTGTGAAATTGTGCAAGGTAGCTCTCTTCCCCTTCTCTCATGCATGGATGTGTATTTAGCTTGTTTTAGAATGTGTGTATGTGTATTTTCAAGTTATAGAAAGTATGCTAGCATGCCTTTACATATCATGATCCTTGATGCCATGTTATGTTTTAAATGAATCCATGATGTTTGTATGAGTTTGCTTGAGTGTGGGGAGGCCAAGAACTCTTCCCTTTGGTGAGGATGAGCCAAGAACCCTTGAATTTGGTTGAGACAAAGTGAAGAGTCTCCCAAAAGCAAAGTGGGCTCCCAAGAGTATGGTTGAGTCCAAAGTGTTCAAGAATGGGTGAGGCAAGTCCAAAATCCATGAGGAGAAGTGTGAGGCCAATCCAAACACTTGGTGAGCTCTTGAATGATTTGTATGAGTGGTTCACATGCCAAGTTTGCCTTTAAATGTCTATGGCTTTTATTTTCTCCATACATACATTTGTAAAGCTTGGTTGCACATATTATGTATGATTGAATGAGAGATGAGCTATTGGGATTCTTTGAATCTCATTTCCTCCTCTCCAATGATCTAGCATATTAGGTGGATCAAGTAATTATGGTGAAGGGAGCCAACAAGCATAAAGAGCAAGGATTGACAAGCTTATGTATTATTTTGCTCATTTTGGAACCATAATGATGGTTCATAATGTATATGATATTATATATGTACCATGAACCTTGGGACACATGTAAATATACTATTATGTGATGATTAGATGTATGAAAATGATATATGACCCATAGCACTAATTTTGAGTATGAAATGCTAAAGTGTGCAATATGGAATTTTGATGGAAGTATGCATAAGTGTGGGTTGAATGGCCAAAATGAGATGCATGAGGTTTGGGACCATTTGGGCAGCTCACTTAGTCTCAAATGTACTTTTAGACTTGCCCAAAAGGTGCCAAGATCAAAGGAAATCTATTTGGCAACTTTGGTACCCTATATGGAGCCAAAATTGACCATTATGGAACCCTATGTCACTTTTTGGCCAAATGAGTTAGTCTTGATCTGAAATTTGACATGGAATTAGGTCTCAATAAGATATTTCTGAGAAGTTAAAGTTCATAATTTTCGGAGGGTCTACAGAATATTTGATGAATTTTCAAAGTTGAGATTTTTCATGGATTTTGGTATGGGTACTGTTCATACTGGCAGTTTTGAATTCTGTGTCACCTGATGGTCAAATGGTGTCCAATGCTTATGAAATTTTACATGAATAAATTAGAGGTCATAAGCTTTCTGTGGCCACCGAGATCACCTCATTTGGAGGTCTGAGCAGTGAGTTATGCATGTTTGAAGTTAACTGTTAGTATCAGTAGCGCCCCATGAGTCCGGTTACTGTTCCATAGGGTCCACCTGACTAAACGTATCTGTTTCATTCTGGAATTATTTTTACTATCAATTTAACATTTGTATATTTCCAGAATAATAGAATTTGTGTGATTTATATTTTTATAGAATTAGTTATGAATTTCAGAAATTTGAATCAGTAAACTGAACAACAGCCCAGGCAGCCAGCGACTCTATAGCCTTTTGGATGCCAAACGTCTTGTGTGATGAATTTTATGACTTGGGAGTATTTTTAATGTGAAGTAGACATCCTAAGATTTCCATAATGATGAAGATTGCATGATTTTGAATTTTATAGATTTAGTTATGATTTTCCAAAATTGGGTCAGAAAATGGAGCAAATCTGGCCGAAAATGTGCTTGTTTATTTTGAGCTCTATTTCGGTTTCCATGGGTTGTAGGCATGTTTTTGTGATACAAATGAGTTGTAATAATAAAATTAAATATGAGGAAGTATAGCATGAGCTCACACAGTCCACGTGACACCAAATTGGAATTTTTTGACATAGCGCAACGCGGTAAAAGTTTATTATTTTCATCCCCTTTTCATATGATCTTGTGGGATTGATAATACAAAACTTATAAATGGCATTAAATGAGCTAGAAGTTATGGTGTTACAAGATGCATGTTGAGAGCCTTCTAGGGATCTTAAGTACTCATCCAAACACTCATTTAGGCCTAGGAATTATTGTATTAAATCAGAATTTATAAGGGGCACTTGAAACCCTAGGTTTTCTATCTTGTAATCTAATGGTTCTTTTGTTATTTTCTTTTCATATTCTTGTTCTCCTCCCTTAAATTTCTAAGATTCATCCTTGATTTAGCTAGAAACTCAACCCCTTAGAGCTAGCCTTACCTAGGTTGAACCACCCACAAGAGAAGGAGGGAGGAAGATTAAGCATGGAGATGAGAAAATACCTTGATTTCCTTGATTCTTCTTGCTTATTTGTCATCTTTCTTGGCTTCCTCACCTTGAAGCCGAAATTTCCCCTCTATTTTGCCCTCAAAACGGATTCAAGAACTTTAACAAAATCATAGGAAAGAAAGGAAGATGGAGGAGAAAGAGTTTGCTAAAGAGGAAGCATGAAAATCCATGACCATACTTTTTACTTGCCTTTTCTCCTTTCTTTCTTCTCCTTCTTGTGCACCTCAAACAAAAGTGGCTAAGTAAAGGAGGAGGTAGGGCGTGGGCTATATATATAGCTAGGTTAAGAAATAGTTTTCAAAAATTTTAATTTTGTCCCTTCGTCTTGGCATTTTTGTTTCTAGTTCGTTTTAGTTCTTTTTGGAGAACTGTGTTTTCCATCATGTAATACAGGTCCTCAATTTAATAAAATGCCTTTGAAATCACTCAAATTAAAGCTAAAACCTTCTCGAATGAAAGGTCAAAGTTCAGGTCAACTGACATTAGGAGTTTTAGCTGTCCTTGAGCTTCTCAAGATTTTCAAAGTCTCTGAGAACCCTGAAGAACTCAAAAACTTTCATTTAAAAAACTCTCTTGTGAGAAATCTAAAATTTGTTCAAAATTACGAAAATATCATTACATTTCGTCAACGTTTCGTTAAAATTCGTTTCTTCATTCTATTTTTGTTTTTCTTTTTGTCTGAGCATGAGATTCTTATTTTTAAGAGTTTAGAATGCTACTTAAATTTTTTAAGACTTTAACTAATTCATTTTAGGGGACTTGCTTTGAAAACATATCTGTTTCTGCGTTTGATGAAAATCGAACATTATAATTTTAAAGGGGTGGAGGCTCACTTATAATATTTTTCAAAATTTTAATTTAGTCCCTCATCTTGGTTTTTTCCATTTGGACTCATTTCAATTTTTTTTTTAAATTGTCTTTTTCATCATAAAATTTAGGTCTTCTAATTCATAAAATATTTTTGGTTTCACCCAAATTGAATGTAAAATCTTACCGAATGGTTTGGTCAAAGTTTTAGTCAACTAACACTCTAAAATGCATATTGGAGGGGGTTTTGACCATTTTAGGGGTGTCTATGGTTTTTAAGGTCTCTGAGAATCCCACGAAACTCAATTTTCCCATTTAAAACTTTCTCCTTTGAGTTTTTTAAAAGTTATTCAAAATTATACAAATGCCATTGGCCTTTGCAGTTTCCATTTAGTAGTTGTGGCTTTGGTTTCGGGCTAACCTCATGCTCTAAATTACATTTTAAGATGTTTTAATTAACATCCTAATCTCATTTAGTCTTCATTTGCATTGCTTTAGGGTGTTTTCATAGTAGTTTATCAGGTTTGGTTCAAGTTCTAAATTACTAGTTATTACACATATCATAATATAATAGCACATAATTTACATGTCAAAGTACTTATAACATTCATTTCCTTAATTTCAACACTTTTACTAGCAGAAAATATCGGCATTAAAGGTGTAATTTCTTGAATTTAGACCAATTTCAAAATTCATTCTTAATATACTTGCTTAACTAGAAACATCATAAAAAGAAACAAGGAATTTCGGGTTTTAGGTCATGGTTACCAATTCATCATATTTCCATAGTTTCACATTGGTACATAATTCATCCACAAATTTAAAAAATTAATATCTTGAGCTAGAAAACTCCAAATCATGCAAATAAGAATTTTTTTGGAAATCTCATAACATGAACTACATGTTATAAAAATTTCAAATCAAAATAAATTCATTTAGGCCACAAAAATTGAATGGAATAGAACCACTATCAGAATTTCATACATATGCAAACTTGAAACTTTGAGTGTGCATAACTTAAGTTACACAACTCCAAATTAAATATCTTGGTAGCTATGGAAAGCTTATAATGCCAATTATCTGCTTACAAAATTTCATGAGCATTGAAGTTCATTTAGCCCCTTAAATATATGAAAAAACCAGAACTAACAAAATGAACAGTGCATAGGCAAATCTGCATAATTTATCCAACTAAAAAAATCATAAGAAATTCTACAAAAATCCAAAAATTGTGTTGTTTAGCTCTATGAAAATTTTAAATAATATCTAAATGCTTGCTAAATTTCATGCCTAAATTCATTCATTTGGCCTGGTTTTGGTTCAATGGTAAATTATGGCTCAAAATGGTACATTTTGGATACCAAATGGTTGAAAATGACTTCTTATATGACTTGTGACCATTTGAGCATGTCCAACACATAAATTATAGCATGTATAGCCATCATATCAGGTTCAAAACATCATGGGACTTAAAATCACTCTCTCACTTGGCTATACACACACACATTACATGCCACATACATGTCAAAAATTCATGTTCTTGTACATATGCCTCCAAATGTGGTACATACATAATCATATTACACTTTTACATATGAGTGAAGGTTTACATTACATAAATAACATATACAACCATACTTTGGCATTAGATTGCATAAAATCCTAAATCATTGTGAAAGTAATATCAATCAAGCTTGTTGGTCTCCATTCTTGACTTCTTAAGAATTCCTTAGACATGGTTAGAAATAAAATGGGGGAGAGTGAGATTCAAATAATCCTAATAGGTCATTCACCATTTAAGCGTACATATATGGCATGTATCATGTCAAAGAAAGCAAGCATGCATCAAATGCATCTAAATATAAAATATAATCATATTTATAAAGTCATATGGATCTATCAAGGTAAAAAACAAGCTCTAGGTACTTTTGGTCTATCCTCACCTAATTATTTGACACTTTTGAATTTAGCTTCACCCATTTTTGGGTACTTTTGACTTAGCCTCACTCATTTCATGAGACTTTTGGCCTTGTCTCACCCTTAATTAGGGACTTTTGATTTCGCCTCACATAATTCAAAGGACTTTTGGCACAACCTCACCCATCAAGAACAGTCTTAAATTTCCAATACAATTTAAGAAGCTTAATGACATTAAATCATCAAACCACTAGTAATAAGTATATTCTATGATTCAAACACACATATAAGTAATCAATGACAATCAAACAACCAAGATATGTATATAAGAATGGATGAAGAGCTATCTTTTCCAAGAATCACAAAATTTCCTTCCTTGGTTTCTACTTTCTTGCCTCAGCCTCACACACATATTTGGGAAAGGCTTGATTTTCTTGGCCTAGATACATTAAATAAAATACAAATGTATCAATGGAACCATCTCTAACCTCACATAAACCCTATATAAGCTAATTCTAGCTTATAGTATCCATATGATTCCATTTAGTAGCATAATGAAACAACTCATATAATTCATAATTCATCATCTTGGCTTCAATTTTTCACTCACTCTAAGTCATATGACTCCATTTATACTCATTAGAGTAATCACAAATTCAAACCAAATAGCCTTTTTATGCATAATGGATCCCTAAACTTTTAACTTGCAAAATATGATTTATAAATTCAAACCAATGATTTCTTTAGTATTTATAATTCATTTCTAGACCATTCATAACCCTTGAAACAAAAAACTCTCCTTAAGTGCTTCTTTTGGCCAAGACACACAAACATAATGAGACCCATGGAGTTTTGCTTGCTTTTCAAGGGAATTTAGCACATATATGAGTTCCTTAGCCTTTTCTTAACCCATTCATACTCTTACATAGTCTAAAATATCATTAGAAGGCTTCAAATTTCCCTAAGTGCAATCAAAACCCTAATTTCCATAACTTACTATTCATAGATTCTTTTTCAGTTATATTGGTTTCATATGATTTTTCATGTTTCAAAACCCTATTTCCTATCAAGTTTGGACCAAAATCAAACTCCCTACATAGTGCTATAGGTATGGCTGAAATGAAGAAGGCATGGGAGAATCAAGAAAAATAAGATTTCCATGGAAAAGCTTACCTTGTTTGTTTCCTTATCAAGTGAGCTTTCTTAGGCTTCCAAAATTTCCTCCAAACTCTTCCTTCCCTCTATTAAACCAACCACAAAAACACCACCATTCAAAACGTCAAAACCATGGAAAAAGAGAGGAAAAAGAGGAGAAGAACATTGGTTAAGGGAAGAGCATGAAAAGAAAGCATTTTCTTTCCTTTTTTGCTTGATTTTCTCCTTCTTTGCTTTTCCCTCTTATGTGCCTCTTAGAGCTGAGTTTGATTTTGGTTCAAAGTGAAGAAAAGTTGGTTTTAGGGGCTTATGGGATGTGTTGGCATGATATAAGAAGGAAAAGGGTATTTTATAATATTTTTCAAAACGCCCATTATGTAACACCTTAAAAATTAATTAAGGTGTTAATCATGGATTTGGATTAATTAAGAATAATTAATATGGGATAATTGGGCAAGTTAAGTGAATGAAAATTTTAGAGAGATAAATTATTAATATGAGTTTGAGATTTAATTGAGTTAGAAACCCTATCTAGACCCAAATTAAATTAAATAGGCCAAAGTTAGAAACTAATAGAGGGCCCAATCTAATTTAATGAATTAGAAACCTAAGACCCAACTTGCACAAGCTCTTATAAATGGCCCAATAACCCTTGTGCAGACCTAAATCAATTGAGTCCTTCAAACTTAGTCTAGTCTAATTAAATTTCTGTAGCCCAACACATTAAAGCTAGCCCAACAAGGTTTAAATCAGAACCTACTTGTAATTAGACCTTGAAGTTAGCCCATGACTCACATTAGACCTAACTTAAACCCAACTAAAACCCTAAACACTTCCCCACATTTTGCTAAAACACAAACACATTACTCATTTTTGGAGGTTTGAAGGGAGGCTAGGGTTTGGGGCAAGAAATCCACCATTTCTCACTTTTAAGCTCAAAATCAGCCAAGGTACTTGTTATACAACTTAATCCCTTTTCTTTCTCTTCATTTTGGCTTGATTAGTTTTTCATTTGGAGTATTTTCACTATACCTAAATTCTAAAATGTGGTTGTTTAGTATTTTCTTCGAGAATTTTCGGAGGTAGAGGCTAGGAGGGATATTAGGTAGGTTTAAACTCTCTATTCTAATATATTTTCCTACTGGTTTACGACCCCCATGGTTAATTTATAGTATGAGTATTAATTATGTACGAATTTGCTTAGGAATTAGGGTGATATATTAAAGTTTCTGGTAGATGACATATTCAATCTGAATTTGGGGATTTGTAGTGGCTGGGTAAGCGTCTTCCAGGTAGCCATTAGTATTTTAATTCCTTGGGTACTTGTTGCTACTAGACATTATGATTTAAAATAGTAATCTTTTGATGTTATGGTTATAGGGAGATTTTGGCACTGCTGGTAGCTTTTCAATTGTCTATAGAGTGAGGTAACCGGGGGTTTATGCTAATTCCGTGCATATGTTCTGTTTTAATTTTATTTTTTCTGCATGATTTTGATTTTAATGTTAAATGAATTGGTTGGCTATCTGTTATATGTGATTAGACCTTGTGAGTCCATGGTGGAGCTGTGATGCGACTGCCACCCATGTATGTGCTTCGATCGGGCACTAGGTTATGATTAGACCCCAGATACACTGAGCTTTATTTTTTCTTATTAGGGAGTGGGTGCCATGGACGAACCTCTCTCAGTGTTATTGGCCTTTAACATGTGGAATTGTAATTGCTAATATGGGATAGTAATCATAGATAGCCTAATTATTCATTTACTGATATGACTGGTATGCTTTCTAATACTTATATGAAATCATACATATATGTTAATTAAACTGGAATATATGAATGGAATTTGCTTTAGTTACTGAGATTTTCATCTCACCCCGTTTCATGGGATTATACTTTCAGGTGAATGCCCTTCAGGTAAGGATAAGGGAAAGTAAGTGGATGAAAATCCATGAGGTCCATCCATGTGTGGGGAGGCTACACTTGGGCTAATTTAAGTAGAATAGATACAATTTTGTTATTCATTTATATAGCATCATTATGTAATTATGTTGCCAAGTGTAGGCATTTATATTTTGATTAGTTGGAATGTATCTATTAAGGAGTTAAGTTTCATTGTAGCTTGGTATTAGATGTATGAACTTATAGTATCTGATGTATGAACTTTGTTGAATTCATGATATGGTCTATTGTTGGAAATGTCATCATGGGATATATTAGATTGTTGATTTGAATCAACGATGTATGGAATCTTTAATAGAATGTATATTTGAATGATAATTGTTGGAAGCTTATGAAATTCTGCTGTTATTAATCTATAAACTTGTTGATATAGGGTAGTTGGAGGAGTAGAAATTGACACTTAAGTCTTGAACTAGTAATGATAGATTAGCTTGGTAAATTAAGTTAATGAAAGCTATTAGAGCCTTACAATTAAGGTAGAGTGGCCCTAGGGTGTCATTGGAGGGAGAGTGGGGAGTATGAGACAAGATTTTAGGAGTTGTAGGATCAAAAGACATTTTGCCACGGCCAATAGAAGCAAAGTTGCCCAGGGAAAGTACTAGAGAGAAAATCGTCATGGCGAGAAGTGGAATTAGCTGCGGTAAAATGTGAGAGGCAAAATTTGGAGTCATCCAGAGGGTAATTCACCACGGCTAAATGGGAATTGGCCACGGCCAATAGCGAGAGGAAAGCGAGGTAGGCTCCAGGAGGATTCCTCACCACGGCGCCATATAGGTTAGCCGTAGCAAAATCTGTAAAGATGTAAGGGTGAACCCAAGAGCAATTGGCCATGGCGTAAGGACATTTAGCCGCGACTAATGACCCCAAACTCTCATTCAAACCTAGAAAACTTGGTTCTTCCTGTGGTAACCTCAAAGGATGACTTAGAAACATTGGTGGAAGATTCTTGCGAGTTGGAATTAATGGGTAATGGAATCAAAAGCTTATAAATGAGTGTTTGTTTCCCTTGTATATATGAATGCTTGTAATTATTTGGTTGATACTCTAATAACATTAAGGTTCAAATTTCCCTGCACTTTTTGAATGTAATTAGTCGTAATGTCTTGTAACCCCGCTTTATAGTAATTAATCACATATTTAACCTTAATTACAATGATTAGAAGTTAGGGTCATCACACATTATGCCCATATACTTCAATTCCTTTGTTTAAGCTCATTTCAACTTCTTTTTTAGAATCGTCTTTTCTATCATAAAATCTAGGTTCTTTAATTCATTAAATGCTTTCAGTTTCACATTAATTGGATTTAATACTTTATCAAACTATTCAGTCAAAGTTTCGATTAACTAATGACTTAAATTGTATATCAAAAGGGTTTTAACCATTCTGATGGTTCCTATGATTTTTTAGGCCTCTAAGAACCTGAGTAAGTTCAATTTTATCATTTAAAACTCCTTTCTTTGAGTTTTCAAAAAGTTGTCTGAAATTATAATTTTACCACTAGCCTTTGTATTATTCTATTTGGCTATTTTGGCTCTTATTTTGGGTTATCATTAACTTTTAACTACATTTTTAGATGTTCTAATTAACATCTTAATCTTAATTATCCTTAATTTGCTTAGCTTTAGGGTGTTTCCACATCAATTTACAAGTTTCAGTTCAGTTTTTGAAAAGTCGGTTATTGCACACACTGTATGCCTTTAAGGAATAGTGAGACATGATCTTCTTTGAGCCTACTTCATTGGCTTCTCATCTGCAAAAGGCCATTAGAGTTTGAGGGCAAGCCAAGAAAGAAAGGTTATGGCTTTATGTCCATTAGGGCACCATGGTGGATGATGTAGGTGAAGATTATAAGACACTGATGCTAGTACTTCATTATGATGGTTGGAGGTATGGCATCCTCTTCTTACACCTTGACACCAATGCAAGTAAATTTTGAAGGTGTTGGTCTTTCTTCGTTTTTATTGGCATCACAGTCTATAGGCTTTAGAGCTGTTGTTCCCTTATATTATATATCATTGCTATCATAGTCTCCTTATACTGCTTTCAAGTTATTATTTTTTCACCTAGAACCACTGCATATGCCAAATGGGTATGTCCCACATATCCTTTTGCATTTAGTCTTATGTATGCTAGTGCATCTTTTGATTAGGAAGGATTATCATACCAACAGTAGCAAGGGTTCTTCACCCCGTATAAGCCAATTACTCCTATTTAGTTCTCTCTTAATAAGACTTGAATTCTCTATTACCTGGCAATGAAAACCAACTAGAGGAAGGAGAACAAAAAGAAAAAGATTAGCGAGTGTAATGTTGACCGAAGTGTATCAAGAGGCCTCATTGTGGCATTTGGAGCCATTATTTTTATTAATAAGTATTCTTTTTTATTCCCCTTCATGTATGTAAAAATGTTATATTTACTTTTTTGTGCATAACAATTCAAAGTGTTATATTCTTTTAGGATAAATTATTCATTTAATATTTTACTAATAATAATAATAATAATAAAATAATAAAATAATAATAATAATAATAATATTATTATTATTATTATTATTATTATTACGACGACAATAATAATTTCTTTGTATCTTTTTTCTAATATAATACAAAATTATTTGAATGTTATCTTATTACAAATTAAACAAAATTTTACAAATAAAATAGGTGGCTGAACAAAAAATGAAAAAGTATTAAATAGAATGCGGGATGGCTAATCTCAAATTCCACTTAAAAGAAAAAACTAGAGGAGGAATGGTCAATCCTGCGTTCCATCTTTAGAAAGGAAAAAACGCAAAAGTGGCCATGCCGGTGTTCCTATAATTTGAAAAAATAAAGCATCCCGGTAAATAGATTTGTGGCGCAAGAAATGAGTCATTAATTAATTTTACTATAGCATGCAGATTAAAAGCCCTTTGAATGATCAGAATAAAATAACTTTTGACCGTGTCACAAAAACGATAAACAACGTTTAAAAAATTAAAAAAAAAAAAAAAACTCATCCCATGAGCATTTGCTTGCTAGTTTCTTTTTCTTGTTCCCAGTTATGCTAAGCCAATCATCAGTGAGGGAAAGATGAAGAGAAATTATTATTTTTTAATCAAAAACTATTTTTTGAGAATAGAAATTAAAATTTGGTTAAAATAAACTTTTGGTTCGCATAGTATCATTAAATTGTTAATTTGGTTATATACTTTATATTTCTGTAACCTGAACCCCATATCAGTGTCCCTGAAAACAAATCTGTGCAGGCATGACAAATAATCAGTGGAGTACATCGCTTCCAAGTTACACATCAGAAATGAAACTAAAATGATCCGTTCAGCTCTTCTAACTCCATCCCAAATTCCTAATTTTTTTCCCTTAAATCCATTGTGTTCCATTGTTAAAAAATGGGGCTTAGCTTCCTCTGTCCCTCTGGATTTATAGTCATATTTTCTGTATATATCCTGAATCTTCAGTTTATATTTATATATAATTCAAAATTAAATTCACTTAAACTGCTCTTAGTTGATATAAATATAATAACGTCACATGGCGTTATCTGAATTTCTCATTCAATGAAATTACATAGATTTAATCCACTTACAATACGCAATTTTCCTTTTCGTTTG
The DNA here is from genome assembly GCA_026724425.1 of Erythrophleum ivorense. Lineage (NCBI taxonomy): Eukaryota > Viridiplantae > Streptophyta > Magnoliopsida > Fabales > Fabaceae > Erythrophleum > Erythrophleum ivorense. The sequence continues at coordinate 21,499 of JAIUCV010001128.1, forward strand.
TTTCCACTCTCAACTGAATCTTATGTGCCATGGTTTGATTCCACAAGACCACATTCTCGGTAATTGCATAGTTGACGTGCATACGGCATACGTTATTCGAGCTAATTATCTCAAGGATGACAAAATGAACTATTAACTGTTCCACATGTCATGAATCCTTTGTTTCATTCCATAATTTTGAAGTAAATAGGGAAGTTTAAGCTTTTGTTTTTCATTTGTTAGACTTATCTGATGAAATGAATTTGAATTCAACTAAATATCTTAAAATTTTAATTAAGATATTAAATAATTAACTATTAAGATAATTGATTATTATCTTATAAGAGAATTAATATTTCTTTAAAGTGTATTTAGACTTATTTGTTTGGTGTAAAATGAAGAAAATCAATGTACATTCTTATGAAGTAAGAGGTACACCATAACATGCATTTTATACCGTTTATGTTTTATGATTGCAATTTTGAAAACAAGTCAATAAATCCCTACTTCATACTTTAGGAGTCCCAAAAAGGAAAAATAATCCCCTCACAGGTGCTCTTATGACTATAAGAGTATCATGAAGTGATGTAATGCATGATACCTTAGTATGTATCCAAGGGTTATGATAATGTGACCTGAATGAACAATGCTAGGAAAGTAACTAATGTTGATCTTAGTGATATATAGATGAAAGAAAGATCAAGTCAAGTATATACATATTATACTTGCATCTAAGACATGTTTGTTAGAAAGCTATTTTAGGAAACATCATAAACGTAGACACAAGGAATATTGGAGATTGTAATCATAAGCCTCTAAGTAAATAAAACTCATAAGGGATGAGAAATTCTTCAGGTAGAGTGTATATGGATAGATCTTGGGTATCTAAGGCACACTTAATGGAAATGTTAGATTTATTTGCACATGATAAGATAAATCTTAATCCAATTGAATATCTTAAAATTTGAATTAAGATACTAGATAATTAATTATTAGATAATTGGTTATTATCTTAAAAAAAGTTAAGATAATTAATTATCTAATTATTAATATTTAGAATTATTTGAATTCAAAAAATGATTATATACTATTAATTGGATTTATCCTGTTAGTAAGTTATATCCTATTAAATCTCTTTGTAGAGAAATATAAATTGGGGACTAGGATGTTTCCAAAACCTTAAGCAAAAAGATTAAACGATAGACTCACATAGAGAAAAAGGAAGGTAAGGGTTTAAAGTGCACTTATTGTGAATACAAAGTGCAAAGTTTGATAAGGTATTTTGTGTAACCACAATGGTTGGTAACTATAATGGAGCACATAGTAATTAAGTTAGAACTTTATCAAGTATGTCTTTTGTTGTGACTAGATTTGAATTGTTTTTAATTTTAATTTTTTTTCATCATTCATAAATTTTGGATTTTAAAGTCTTGTTGTCACACCCTAAAACTAAACATGTGATTGGCAAGGGTACAAAATTACTCTCACATTTGTAAGATTAATGGAACAATCTAGAATCTAACCTTTTGTTGTGCCAAAAGACTAGTAAAAAGAAGATGTCATTTTAAGATTCATTTCGGTAAGAATACCATTTTATTTAGTGAAAACCCCTAATTTACTAAATAACTCATTCTCATCTTCTACATAAATCTTGACAAAAGTCTTGTTGGATATTAAAGTCTTGTTGTCACATCCTAAAACTAAAGGTGTGGCTAATAAGGGTACAAGATTACTCTGGCATTTGTAAGATTAACAGAACAATCTAGAATCTAACCTTTTGTCGCACCAAAAGACTAGCAAAAAGAAGATGTCATTCTAATATTCATTTCATTAAGAATATCATTCTATTTAGTTAAAACCCCTAATTTACTAAATAACTCATTCTCATCTTCTACATAAATCTTGACAAAAGTCTTGTTGGATTTCAAAGTCTTGTTGTCAGACCCTAAAACTAAATGTGTGACTGGCAAGGGTGCAAGATTACTTTGGCACTTGTAAGATTAATGGAACAATCTAGAATCTAACCTTTTGTCGTACCAAAAGACTAGCAAAAAGAAGATGTCATTCTAAGATTTATTTCATTAAGAATACCATTCTATTTAGTTAAAACCCCTAATTTACTAAATAAATTGTTCTTATCTTTTACATAAATCTCGACAAAAGGTCCCTAAAATATAGGACATTTTTAAAATTTCCATAATCATTATAATCATTGCAATACAGTTAGGAGAGCTTCATTTTCGAGCCAATCACCTGTACAACCTATACTAGGGTAAGGGATCCTACCTATGAATTTTGTGGTGCTACAGCTATAATATAAAAGCAATTTATACAAACTTACCCAATAAATATTGCTCACATGAAATGATGTGGGGCTTACCTAACATAATGGTGGTCCATATTAAATTGTTAGAAAAGACTCTAATTGAGCTCTATTATCTAAAAAACCAAATATTTACCAAGTAAAAAGCATCCTATAGTTAAATATATAAATTAATGAATAAAAGAAATAAGTAAGTAAGGTAGCTTATGATCACTTTGCATAGGCTTTAGAACCTAAAACCATACTTCACAAAATAGTAATGAATTCTTAAAAGAATTTTAAATATGTAAGATATAAAACATCATGACAATCACATAGTCTAAAGACAATATAACTAGCAATGATGTAAATTATGAACCTTTAGAAATGCACATTTTAAAATATCCAAAACCAAATTCCTTCCAAAATATTTTCTTTGGAAGGATTTTGCTCAAAACGTTATAATTTATTGTGGGTAAATAACTAGTTCGTCATGGACACTAAGTCCATTTGGGTAAATAACTAGTGTGCTATAGACACCAAGTCCTCCATTATGCGTCCTCAACTCATGTAATATACATCTCTCCATTCCACATGTGTTAACCTACACACAAGACTAGCATCTCTTGCATCCCTTACTAGTTAGGGTACCAATTATGGCACACTAAAGGCAAACAAAACTGCTATTAGCAACTAATATTTTGTACATAGTGCCTCCATTAAAAAAAACATTTTAGTCGTGTATGGAATCATAGTAACTCAATTCATGCATAAACAGTTTCTCAAATGATTAATATCAAACCTATAAACATTTCTGAAATTATTCGCATTGATTCCATACATGTATTAGCAACTTAAAATTCAAAGTAATTTGATTTTACTAAAAGTGTTTCCATAGTAGAACATAATTATCAAAAATTTCAAGAAATTAAGAAGCAAGATAGTTGACAAGATATAAAGATGTAAAATACAAAAATACATAAAAAAATGCATACAGTAGAATGTTATTTACTCATGGTGACTGACAAATGGTATTAGTCCTTCTATTAATAAACTACTATTGAATCCCTCTAATGAGTAGCCTAAATTCTTTCCTAAAACATAATTATAACTTTTCTTTTCCTTATCATGCATGTCAAACTAGCCTAAGTTGCCATGATATGCTATTTAAAAGCAAATATGTTTCATTAAAATTAGAAACACATGTTTGATTAGTATTGCTATCCTATATTTATAAGACCTAGTGTCCTTTGATACTAAACCTTTACTCATCAAATAAGTTCCCATCCATAAACCAAGACTTCATTACACATACCAACCAATGAATTAAGCATTGCTAAGTGGACCCACTACATGGTTGAACCAAAAGCAACAAATTATTATTTTTATTAATTTTATTTATTTAACTACATTTAAGTTCAAATGCAAGATCTAATTGCCTTTCATACTATTATGATTGTAGTACATATGGTATCTTAAGAACTTTGCATAATATATGTTGGCCACTAATGATAAATCATGTTAAAGGCACCAGACCAAGATTAGCCTAGAAACTAAAGTTCAATCTAAGCCAACAAAGACCAAGATTATATGTTGAAGTGAAAAAATCATGAAGTTAATGATATAAATAGCCCAAATATTGCATTTAAACTAGGTTAACTAGTTTTTTTCCCTTAGAGCAAGTAAGGGTTTTCACAATTAAAAAAATTCAAACAAGAGACAATAACATTAGGAAGAATTTAGCTTAATTCTTACCATTTCCTTATACTAGCCTCCATAGAATGAACAACCAAAAAAGGAAGTAGGAGGGGTGGATGTTTTGGCCAATCCACCATATACAAGACTAAAAAACTTAGCAACTCTTAATGGTATAGAATTGAATTAAAAGAGGAAAAGAAAAGCTAACCCCCTTAATTGGTATCCATGGAAGGGCAAGAAACTGATATTCAACCTTGAAGAAACTTGAGGAAGATGTGGTTGTAAAGTATGGTTGCAAAATAAAGGCAAATCACAACTAAATGTTCATAACACCAAAGAAAAGGAAGGGTGAAAATAAAGCTAAAGAAAAAAAAAAGGATTTGAAGTTAGTTAACTTAAGAAGATGAAGCTAGAGTTGCAAATCAAATTGCCATTGGTTTTCATGGTTTTCTTTGCTAGAAATAGAGCAAGGAACTCATGAAGCAATAGCAGTGGAGAAGAGGTGAAAACTTAATGTCAAAGAGAAGGGATCAAGTTGGTAAAATCCAAAGGTGAGGGAGACAGTGAAGTAGCTTGCATTTTGACCAAGTAAGAATAAAAGGAGGGAGCTTCGAGAGTGATCCATTAAAATATCTAATGTATTAGGTAGTACAAGAAAAGGATGAAGAGAGAATATCATGTGGGCTCCTTTTAAAGCTCATGGATTAAGGTTCAAAAGATTTAATGCATCCATGAACCTAATGAATGATAGAGAAAAGACAATGAGATTGAAAGAAATGAAAGGTCTCATGCCTATACTAGGTTAGATGAAACAAAATATAGTAGATACTTGAAGCAATGGTATTGGTAAATCAAGTGGGAACTTACATGGCAACAACAATAGATAGAATAGGAGGACACCTATATATATATATATTGAAAAAGTAGAAAAGAAAAAAGAAATAGGAAGAGAAGGAAAAGGATAAAAGTGAAATATTTAATAGAAGTCAAATTTGAACTCAATATTCCTAGAATGCTTTCAAGCTTGAAAACTTGATTTAACTTACCTAACTTCTGCCCCCCCTATTTTTAAATTTTTAGGTTATTACATTCTTGTAATGTCTGATTTTCATTAAACAACGAAAATGGGTGCATTTTTAAAGCAAGTCACCTGAAGTGAATTAGTTAAGGTCCCAAAAAATTTGAATAACATTCTAGACTCCTAAAAATGAGAATTTCAAGGTCAGATAGAAAGAAAAATAGAGCTAGAATGAAGAAACAAAATTTGACAGAAAACTTATAAAATATAATGGCATTTTCGTAAGTTTGAGCAAATTTTATAATTTACATAGGAGGGCTTTTTAAATGAAAGTTTTGAGTTCTCCGAGGTTTTCAGAGGCCCTAAAAATCATAGGAAGCCCCATAACAGTTAAAACCCCTTCAGTGGATGTTTTCTAATACCGGTGCACCTAAACTTTGGCGAATTTGTTCGAGAAAGTTTTACGTCCGATTTGAGTGATTCCAAAGTCATTTTACTAAATTAGGAACCTAAATTTTATAATGAAAAAGATGGTTCTAAAAAAGAAGTTAAAACGAATTAGAAACAAAAATGCCAAAAATAAAGTCTTCCTTCCTCTACCTATATGTATAGGGTGCCCCACTCTCACACTTATGTAGCTTCATATTTTTCTACCCTAAACTAGAGAAGAAACCCTAAGAGAGTGGTGCACAAGAGGAAGAAGAAGAGGAGGAGAAATAAAGGCTTAAAGATATGAAATTTTGGTAGTTTTTGATGTTTTTTTCTTTCCAAACCTCTTCTCCTCCATTCTCCTTTGTTTCCTATGATTATAATGAAGTTTATAAATCTGTTTTAAGGGAAAATTTTGGATTTGAAGAGAGGAGGCCAAGGAAGACAAGATTCAAGTGAAAAAACAAGGTAATTTCTTCTTCCATGGTTGCTATTCCTTACTCCTCTTCTTCCCATGTTTTGCCCTACTTAAGAAGTCATAGGAGGGCTTGGTTTTTAGGAAGAACCAAAGGTGATTCTTAGAAAAAAGAGTGTGGAGATTAAGAATATGAAAAGAGAATTAACAAATAACTATAGAAATTCAAGATGCAAATTCTAGGGTTTCATATGTTCTTTATAAAATCTGATTTGATACCTTAATTTCTATGCCTAAATGAGAGTTTAAATGAGCTCCTAAGATCTCTAGAAGTCTCCCTATGTACTTTCTCCATCAAGAAAACAAAGCAAAGTCCATGGATGCTATAATGCTTCTTAGGTTCGGCTAAGAGGGGTTTGTATACCTAGGAAGAGTTTTAAAATTTTCTAAGCCCATTTTTGAGTCATATATGATGGGTGAAAATGAGGGGAGGCCTTGGAAAAAATTTAGAAACCATAGAAAGTGAGTTAGCCTTATATGGTCCATAATATGACCTAAAGAAACAACATGTAGTTAGGCTCTTTATTTTAATTGTGTGATGACTCCAAGAGGTTTAAAAGGAGTCAAGAATCATATATGAAAGGAAAGAATGGAGTCTGGAATCTATTTAATGAGTGTTGCTTCATTAGGTGCATTTTTGGAAACACAAAGGGGTTAATGAGCCAAGCTAGTGTCTAAGCAAGTTGTATGGCCTTAGAATTAATTCCATGAGCCTAATTGGCTTCCATAAATTGTGTTTAGGCCAAAAGAAATCATTCCCACACTTTTGTGTATGTAAGGTCGAAGAAAGGAGAGGAAATTTAAGAGAAAAAGTGTATGGTTACTTTCAAGGTAACTCTCTCTACCTTTTCTCATGCATGATTGTTTGCTTTACTTGTCTTTAAATATGTGTATGTGTATTTTAAGCCATAAAAAATATTCTAGCATGAGCTCTTACTCCATGGTACCATGATGATGTATTATGTTTTAAAATGATGTTTATGATATTTGTTTTGGTTTACTTGAGTGTGGTGAGACCAAAAACCCTTAGCCAGGGTGAGGATGAGCCAAGAACCTTTAAAATTAGTTAAAATAAAGTAAAGAGTCTCCCAAAAGTAAGGTTGACTTACAAGAGCAAGGGTTGAGTCAAAAACCTCTTAAAGAATAGGTGAGGCAAGTGCAAAATCTACAAGTGAATGGGTGAGGCTAATCCACTTACTTAGCAAGCCTATGGATGCCTTGTATGACTTACTCACATGCTAAGAATGCTTCTTGAATGTTTATGTTATGAAATATGTCAATGCATGCATTTGTAAAACTTGTTTTGCATCCTTTATGTGTGATAGAATGAGAAATGACCCATCGGGATTCTTTGAATCTCATCCCCTCCTCTCTAATGTTCTAACATCTAGGTGGACGAAGAGAATAAGGAAATGGAAGCTAACCTCTTGAAAGATGAGAGTATGCCATCAAAGTGCATAGAAATTGCCTCTTTAAGACCATTTAAGTGGCAATTATTGTAACCTATCATTGTATATGACCTATGACCTCTTGAGCATATATAATTATGATAATATGTTATGTATAAATGAGAGATTATGTTATGTGACTATTAAGATGTAAATTGAGTATGTTATGGCAAACTAACTTCTTGAATGACTTTATGCAATTGTGTACAAATGGAAATAGAGTAGTCAAGTTGAGATGTATGAGATTTAGGACTATTTGGCCAGTTCATACAAGTCATAATAATGTTTTTAAACTTTTCCAAGAGGTTCCAAACATCAAGGGAAGTCATTTAGACACTTTGGTACCCTATATGGAGCAAAAATTGACCATATTGGAAATTTATACCACTTTTTGTCAAAATGAGCTCTTTTTGATCTAAGATTTGGCATACATTTAGAGCTTATTGAGATCTTTTTAGGAAGCTAAAGTGCAAAATTTTTGGAGCTCTATGAAATATTTAATAAATTTTTAATAAAAATTCTAAATTTGGTCTGGTGTACTATTTACACTGGTCCAAAAATGAAATCTGTCACTCAGGGGGCAAATGATCTTCAATTGTCATGAACTTTTATAAAGAGAAACTAGACACTCCCAGTGACTTGTTTCAACATGAAGCAGCCAATTTGGATGCCTAAAGAGGGAGATATGAATTTTTAAAAATTTTGCTCAATATTAGGCACCCAAACTGACCTCAGGTATTGTTTGATTAGGTTTCAAGGTTTGGGTGTACCTGAAATGGTTTGAAGTGATTTTTTCCCTCTAGATAATATCAATAGCTTTCCATATTGGTATCATTTGTGTGGATTGAAGTTTTGTGGAATTAATTAGATATTTTTGAAGTTTGTAACAGAAACCTATGATAGTACCAGTAGCCAGTCAAACCTCTTCACCTTTTTGAATGTCAAAAGTCTTCTGTGTTGTGTTTCATGGCCTGAACATATTTTACTCTTAAATTAGACATGTGTAGCTTTCCAGAATGGCAAAGAATGTATGAGTTTGATTTTTATAGAATTAGTTATAATTTTTCAAATTTTGTGACAGAGAAAGGGAAATTTTGGCCGAAATAATATCTATGGATTTTATGTACTCTCTTGCTTTTCATGAGCTCTAGGCCAATTTTGGGGATGAAAATGTGTTGTATCTATGTAATTAAATATGAGAATTGGTTTATGAGCTCACATGGTCCATGGGACACTGAAAGAAAAATTTATACGGGACGCAACACTAAAATATTCCTTATTTTAATGCCTTTTCTGTGAGAATTTACATGATTCTTGAAAATGAGTTATTTAAAGGCATGAGATAAGCTAAGAAATTATGGTGTTACAATTCTTCCCCTTTAGAAAAGTTTGGTCCTTGAATTTTGCTTTAAAGTACTAGTATGTAGGAAGTATACTAAGACCACACACACCAAGTAGTTTACATACATACACAAACTAAAGGAACATTAGAACTACAAGTTCACTTCCATGAATAACACCACAATTACATCACATCAAGTCACATAATTTTGGATCATAGTATCTCACTTTCCTCTATTAACCTGACATCCTCACATAGGTTTGAATCTAAAATTGGATTAAATCATAGTTACAAACATAGAATGGCAATAATTGCTTATTCTAACATTCCTTTCCCTCACTACCACATACGCATCAAGCTACAGGTAGTTCTAGACACCATAAACTTGAATAAATCAAGAATATGATTATTGGAACCATATGATCTAATGCAATGGCCACACCCTAATATGCCCATCTCACTGGCATTGTAAAACATTCTACTTAGCTCATCAATAACTCATGCTAATAATAAAAGAATAAATGTCATATCAAATGAGCTCTCAATAATAATAAAATCTAAAATATGAGCTATTGGATACTAGCAAGCTAAATTATCCCATAACCAAAATAGTGCACTTCCATATTCAAGCTTTAATAACAAACCCCCATCCACTTTATCATAAAAAACATTCTCATAATTCACTCAAAGCTAAGCATCATACTGCCATACTAGCATTAATCTAGCAAAGCCTATTAAGCATGCTTACATGCTAAAGGTATTATAAAATACTTAAACTACTAGTCAATTCTTGGCTCCTTGTATTGCATTCATCATTTCAAGTAAAAATAAATAAATAAATAAATTTGAAAGTAATAAGATAAGCAACTCCTATGTGTAACGTCTGGTTTTCGTAAAATGACGAAAATCAATGCATTTTCAAAGCAAGTCCTCTGAAATAAATTAGTTAAGGTCCTAAAAAATTTGAGTAACATTTTAGACTCCTAAAAATGAGAATCTTATCCTCAAACAGAAGGAAAAATGGAGTTAAAATGAAGAAACAAATTTTAACAGAAAACTTACGAAACGTAATGGCATTTTTGTAATTTTGAGCAAAATTTGGAATTCACACTGGAGGGTTTTTTAAATGAAAGTTTTGAGTTCTTCGAGGTTTTCAGAGGCCCTGAAAATCATGGGAAACCCCGAGATAGTTAAATCCCCTCCAGTGGACGTTTTCCAATGTCAGTGTACACGTATTTTGACGGATTTGTTCAGGAAGGTTTTAGTTTCAATTTGAGTGATTACAAAGGCATTTTACTAAATTGGAAACCTACATTTTAAGAAAAATTATGTTTAAGGACCAAAAGATGAAGAAAATTATTCTTAAGGACCTTTACCACTAGATTCAATGATTTGTTGCTAAACTCAGTAGTAATCATCTTAAAACAAGTGGTAACAGGTCCTAAGAATAATTTTCTTTATCTTTGGATCCTTTATTATAATTCTCTCTAAATTTTATAATGGAAACAATGGTTCTAAAAAAGGAGCTAAAACGAATGAGAAACGAAAATGTCAAAAACAAAGAGCAAAATAAAAATTTTTGAAAAAGTTATTCTCCTCTACCTATAAATAAGTGGCGCCACCCTTCTTCACTCATTTAGACACAATTGTTTCTGCCTAAATTTAGAGAAGAAAGCTAGGGTCTAGGCGCACCAAAGGGAGAGAAGAAGAAGGAGAAATCAAAGGCTTAACGTATGATTTCTTGGTAGATTTTCATGCTTTCTTCCATCCAAACCTCCTTTCCTCCATTCTGCTTTGTTTCCTTGGATTAAAATGAAGTTTAAAATCTATTTTAAGGGAGAAACTTAGGGAAAAATTCGGATTTGAAGAGAGGAGCCTAGAGAAAGCAAGATTCAAGTGAAAAAAAAGCAAGAAAACAAGGTAATCTCTTCTTCCATTATTGATATCCTTTCTTCCCCTTCTCTACCATTTTGCCCTATCTAAGAAACCCTAGGAGGGTTTATTTTTAGGTAGAACCAAGGGTGATTCTAAGGAAAAAGGGTGTGGAGATTAAGAATATGCAAAGGAAATTAACAAAAAATCATGAAATTTCAAGATGCAATTTCTAAGGCTTCAAGTGCACCTTGTAAAATCTGATTTTGTACAATGATTTCTGGGCTTAAATAAGAGTTTAAATGAGTTCCTAAGATCCTTAAAAGTCTCCCCGTGTGCTTTCTCCATCAAGAAAACCAAGCAAAGCCCAAGGAGACCAAAATCATGCATAGCCTTGGCCTAGATAGGTTTGGGTGCCTAGGGAGAGTTCTAAATTTTTCCAAGCCCATTTTTGAGTTACATATGATGAATAAATATGAGAAAAAGCCTTGGAAAAAATTTAGAATGCTTAGAGAATGAGATGGTGCTTTATGTTCTATAATATGACTTAAAAAAGTAACATGTAGTTAGGCTCTTTATTTTAATTATGTGATAACTCCAAGAGTCTTAAAAAGAGTCAAGAATCATATTTGAAAGGAAAGAATGGAGCCTAGAATTTATTTGAGGGGTGTTGCTTCATTAAGTGTATTTATGGAACCATAATAAGGTTTATAGATAAGACTAGTGTCTAAGCAAGTGTGTAGCCTTAGAATTAATTTCTATGAACCTAATTGGCTTCCATAAATTGTGTTTAGGTCAAGAAAAATCATTCTTACACCATTGTGTGTGTGTGGCTGAAAGAGGGAGCTTGGATTCAAGAGAAAAAGTGTGTGATTATGTTCAAGGTAGCTCACTCCTCCTTCTCTCATGCATGATTGTTTGCCTTACTTGTTTTTGGATGTGTGTATGTGTATTTTCAAGCTATGAAAAGTGTTCTAGTGTGACTTTGATTCCATGGTGCCATGATGTTATAATATGCTTTCATATGATGATTTTGATGTGTGCTTTGGTTTGCTTGAGTGAGGATAAGCCAAAAACCCTTAGCCATGGTGAGGATAAGCTAAGAACCTTTAAGATTAGTTGAGACAAAGTAAAGAGTCTCCCAAAAAGAAAGGTGGACTCCCAAAAGTATGGTTGATTCCAAAAATCTCTTAAAGAATGGGTGAGGCAAGTCCAATATCCATAAGAAATTGGATGAGGCCAACCCACTTGCTTGGCAAGCCTTTTTATGTTATGTATGAATTTCTTAAATGATGAAAATGCCTCTTGAATGTTTGCACATGTCAACATGACCATACATGTATTTATGAGACTTTTTTGCATCCATTATATATGATTGAACGGGAGATGAGCTATTGGAATTGTTTGAATCTCATCCCCTCCTCTCCAATGATCTAATATGCTAGATGGACCAAATGGACAAGGAAATGGAAGCCAACCACCTTGAAGATGAGAGTAGTTTGTAATATGTAATTATGATAATAAGTTATGTATGAATGAGAGAATGTGTTATGTAACCATTAGAATATGATTTGAGTGTATGATGGCAAACTAGCTTCCTTAATGGTATTATGGAATTATGTATAAGTGTGGATGAGATGACCAAAATGAGAGCATGAGGTTTGAGACCATTTGAGCAGCTCACACAAGTCCTAATTATACTTTTAGACTTGCCCAAGATATGCCAAACCCTAAGGAAAGCTATTTGGATATTTTGGTATCCCATATGGAGCCAAAATTGACCATAATGGAACCCTATATCACTTTTTATCCAAATGAGCTCTTTTTGATCTAAGATTTGGTATGCAATTAGAGCTTGTTGAGAGCTTTTTGGGAAGCTAAAAAAATAATTTTTGGAGGTCTACAGAATATTTGATGATTTTCAAAGTTGGCAAATTTTTTGATTTTGGTCATGTTACTGTTCACTCAGGGTCTGAAAATGAAATTTATCACACAGGGTTCAAATAATGTCCAATTGTCACAAAATTATATATATAGAAACTAGACATTCCTAGTGACTTATGTCAATTAGAAGCACCTCATTTAGATATCTAGAGAGGGAGATATGAATTTTCAAAGAATTTGTCTAGTATCAGGAACTTCACCTGACCTCAGTTACTGTTTGATTATGTTTCAAGCTCTTGGAATGCTTGAACTAGTGTGGAGTTATTTTTACCCTCTATATAACATCTATAGCTTTTCATATTGGTATCATTTTCATGGATTGTATTTTTTTGAAATTAATTAGATATTTTTGAAATTTGTTGCAGAATTTTGTGACAGCACCAATGGATAGCCTGACCTTTGGATCATTTCGCATGTCAAACGTCCTTTGTATTAGATGTTATGGTCTGGACATATTTGCAGCATGAAATAATCATGTGTAGATTTCCAGAATGACTAAGAATGCATAATTTTAATTTCTTTAGAATTAGTTATAATTTTCCAAAGTTGTGACAGAAATGAAGATAAATTTGGCCAAAAATATATATGTGCATTTTAAGCTTCCCTTTGAGTTCCATGAGATGTAGGCCACTTTTGATGATGCAATGAGTTGTATTCATGTAATTAAATATGTGAATGTATTGTATGAGCTCACATGGTCCACGTGACACTAAATAAAATTTTCATACGTGACACAACGTAAATAAATGCATTATTTTAATTCCTTTTTTCTTACTCCTTCATGGAATCCATGATGTAAAGCATGAGAATGTTGTGAAATGAGTTAGAAATATATAGTGTTACACTATGCATCTATATAAACAAGAACCTCTACCACCTATATAACTACAAAGATTGATTCCAACCTAGCGAACAAGTGGTTCAATCATTAACTTCCCTTCTTGTATGCACTTCTAGCATCACTTAGAAACTACTAAATTTTTTCCTATAGTCTATTGAACATATGTGCCAAGTAATTCTATACTTTAAGGCAAACACTTCATTATAGGTCAAAAACAAAATGGCTCTATTGTAATAATTATAAGTAGTAGTGGTAGAAATATGTAAGGAAATAAACTCTGCATAGGTGTAGTTTTTTGATTTCATGTAAGGAAGTTAAATTTCAAACCTAACTATCTCTTGTTTAAGTATCACCCATATATTAAGTTTAGCCCAAAAGTTACATTATATGCTTATATAGGTTTTGCAAGAATTTTGAAAGCTTTTGGTTCTCCCTTACTTGATTATGCAGCAAGTTTGTCAATGTTCTCTACTTGTCAATAGTGAAAATGATAATCTATCACTTAATTGAGGCAAGATTGTTAAAATATGATAAGGATCCATTGGTATATTACATCTACTCATCAACAACATAAATAACCATGTTCATCCACCTACAATGTCATTACGTAGAGTTTATATAAAACTAATTTCCTTTTGATGTTTCCAATCTTAATAAAATACAAACAATTCATTTGTCATCATGCCTGCTTAACAACTTATGTAATTTTTATGGCTAACTACCTCTTCATCTTTATTTAAAACGTGCAAATTGAGGACCTCAATATTTAATATCCTTATTATGGAGTCCTAAAAGGCAGATTAATTTTTCACCAAGTGTAACTAAAAATAAAATCAAATGTTTATAGTAATGAATAGGCTTCTAAAGTGACTATACAAAAACTAGGTGAATGATAAGATGACAAATAGCCCATCTATACATAAACTTAAAGTGTAACCACAAGATATGTAATAGCCTAAGAATTTAGGAGATTAGAAAATATTATAACATTAAACACTTGTGGGGTAGACCTAACTTAAGATAATTTAAATTAAAGTTAAGCCAAACATAAGCATAAAAAACATTGTGGTGTAATGGGTAGGTAGTAAAACCAACATTGCAAGGGCTCCTAGCTCAAGGAAACCAAGGACACCATCTTAATAATTTTTATTTCATCTTATTTTAATTTTATTTTTCCCTTGTAACTCAACTTTCCTAGAACTTATGGCATAGAGCTTATTAGTTAGGTTGATAAGTTTGATCTCAAGGACATAGTTGTACTTGGTCACAAAAATACCAAGCAAAGTTCTTAATCAATCAATTTTGATACCCATCAATCAACAATTCATGTCCTCATATCCATTTTAAATAACATAGCAAACAAATCTTAAGACATATGAAGACAAGCAAGCAATAACTCTATACTTGATGTTTCAATTAACATTACTTGAGTATAACATAAACTTCAAGATTTAATTGTTATGTAAAGTAAAAAAAGATAGAACTCAAGGAAAGGAACTAAATAGAGTGAAATTTGTGTCCCCTAATGTTCATTGATCATGTATTGGCTAACTATTATATACCTAAAATACTTTTATTAACCAATGGTCATCCTTGAAGATTTTAGCTAGGCAATTAGTAGTCATTCCTCTTTTCCTCAAAATGAATTGTCAAGTAGACCCTCCACTTGCTTTAGCATTAAAAGTCATATGAGATATTTAATACTAAACTTAAAATTAAAATTTGCCCCCTTTTCTATTTCATCCCTAGTTGATAAATTCATGCAAGTCTATGCCAATGCTTTCTTAATACTTTACAACCTAATGGGCTAGCTAGAGCAATAAGATCAAGAAAGCTAACTATATCAAAATATTAAGCTAACACTACATCCTTAATATAATACTACTCATCATTCCAAGATCCCATAGCATTCCCACTCACTTGACAATACACTAGACTTATTAAGGTAAAATTAACCTTGCTTAGTAATCCATGATTCTTATTAGTTTATACCCAGTTAATTAAACCTATATGCCAATAGTCAAAACTCTTCTTCCCTCAATTATTAATATGTACATGTTACATAAATAAGAGACTAGATCAGGTACTTACCTATAGCAAAATTTCCTACTTTTGAATTGCCCTAATAGTTGATATGGTCATAATTTGGACACGATTAGTGTCCATAATAGATGCACTAAATGATTTTATAGAAGTAGAAAAGAACTTCTCTTTGTATTGTCTCTCAAAAGAATTTTTCTATTTTGCCAAAAACTTTTCTCTCTAAAACACACACAGAGAGCATGTTATTTTTCACTAATCATGTGTTTTGTTTTTCTATTGTCAATTTATCTATTTTCTTACACAAAAATAACAAATTGACTAATTTGAATTTGAATTTGAATTTCTAAAATTCAAAAATCAAAATTTAATTTAATTAATTAATAATTAATTTAATTAATTAAACATATTTCTAATTTAGGCTTTTATGAATTTGGATTAGCCTATCATGGGTAGCCCAATAATCTAACATCTTTTACTTGCACATGATGAGATGAATAATGTAACAACTAAGAAAAAGAAAGAAGAAGAAAAGAAAAGAAAAAGAAAAAAAGAGAGAAGAGAAAAGTTGAAAATTTTTGAAAGGCTGAAAATTTTCTAAGTCTACTAGCTACAACCTAGCTATAGCGAATATACCTGTTTGCTATAGCGAGAAATGGTCTGGCTATAGCGAGAGTGCCTTCTCGCTATAGCGAGTTCGGGCACCCCATACAAAAACCAGGGCGTTGCTCACCGTAGCGCGCGCTGTAGCGAAGGCAAGGGTCTGGGACTGACACGAGCTCGCCGTAGCGAGGGTTATGGCTCGCTAGCGAGGGTTAGTCCAGAAAAGCGTGAAAAAAGAGAATTTAGCTTTTTAAAGCGTCCCAACTCCTTCTTTTACTCTGTAACCGACTTGAGCTCCCTTTAAGACAGAGAAAAGGGCAGAGGAGAAAGAGAAAAGCCTGGAGAAGGAAGGAAGAACAAGAAAAGGTAAGATTGAAGTAGTTAGGTTTTGAGCTTGGTTCAGAAGAGGGAGAGTGGAAAACCACTCTTGAGGGAGGTTAGAAGTCATGTAGCCCTCTCTTCCTTGCTTTCCCTTCTTAAAATTTTGAGAGTTGAGAGAGGAAGGAGAGTTAGTGGGATTCTAGTGAGAGAAAGAACCCCTAGCTTTATATGCTTGATAGGGTTGCTAGAAAGAAATCCCTAACTTTATGAATAAAGTGTTAAGAGAATAATTCCATGCTTCTTATGTGGTTAGGCTCAAGAGAAGCACTCCCATCTAAAGGTGATTGTGAAACCAACAAGGGAGGAGACAAATTGAAAGGAAAAATTGTGAATAGCCAATAAGGTAGCTCTCTCCACCTTCTTTCATGCATAAGATGTGTGCTTATATTGTCTTACTTGTGTGTATGCATGTTTTAAACCATGAAAAGTATGCTAGCATGATGATGCCTCATGTATTTCAATGATGTTTTATGTGGTTTCTTGAGTTTGCTTGAGTATGGAAAAGTCAATAACCCTCTAGCCATGGTGAGGATGAGCCAAGAACCCTAAAGTTGGTTGAGACAAAGTAAAGAGTCTCCCAAAAGTGAGGTTGACTCCCAAGAGTAAGGGTTGAGTCCAAGAACCTCTTAAAGAATGGGTGAGGCAAGTCCAAAATCCATAAGTGAGTGGGTGAGGCTAGTCCATTTGCTTGGCAAGCTCTTGTATGTTATGTATGGCCTACTCAAACATTGAAAATGCTTTTCTTATGTTTGCACATGCTAATATGCCCATGCATACATTGTGAGACTTGTTTGCATGCTTTGTGTGTATGATTGAATGAGAGATGAGCTATTGAGATTCTTTGAATCTCACTCCCCCTCTCCACCAGCCCAATATGCTAGGTGGACCAAGTGAGGCAAGAGATGGGAGCCACCAAGCTTGAAGCTAAGGAATTCAATGAAGAAATTGTAAAAGAGCCTTTTGTGACTATTTTGTAGTTAAGCCAAGAGGTGTAATCTAATGATATGATGTACATGATATAGAACATATGAATATTTGTAAATAGATGAACTCAATGTATTTATCATGTATATGTATGAGAATGGAGCTTATAGTGAATGATGTAGTAAGTTTTGCAATAAATGGTAAGATCTAGCATTCCCCCATGAGTGTATGTGTTAGTGTGGGAGAGTGAGTTTTGCAAATCTGGGTTGTTAGATACTTGAGCCATGTTTGATAGCCCCTATTGATGCTATCCCACGTGCTCATAGAGCCTTAGAAGTAGGAGAAGCCAAGTTGAGTCCTTGGAACCCCTTTTTGCAAGAGAAAGTGGCACTTTGCCCCCTTATGCCAAAATCTGACCAAATGACCTCTCCTTGCCTTGAAATTTTGCATGTGACTAGATCTTGTCTAGAGCTTTTTGATAAGCTAAAGATCTAGTCATTTGGAGGCCTGTAGAATTTTTTATGATTTTTCAAAGTTGGTATCAGAAATTCGGATTTTCATAAACACTGTTCATTTGGTCAGTTGTGAAATCGTGTCATCCGAGGGGCAAACGTGATCCAATGACTACTAAATTTTATAGGCAGAAACTAGACAGTCACAGTGACTTGTAGCAACTGGAAGCACCTCATTTGGAGGTCTAGAGAGGAAGATATGTATTTTCGAAGTTCCTGCCCAGCATCAGTTATCTTACCAGACCCGAGGTACTGTTCCATCGGTTTCCGGGAGTTTGGCTTGATGAACTGATCTGGAGATATTTTTACTCTCTAGTTAACATCCACATATTTCCATAGTGATATCATTTACAAGCATTGGATTTTTTTCGAATTAATTAGACATTTTTAAAGTCCATATCAGTAAACTGTGATAGCATCAGGAACCCCTCCGACCTGCAGATGATTTCGCGTGTCAAACGCATTGTACGTGGGATTTTATGATTTGTATATATTTTTCCCATGAAGTAGACAGTCTAAGATTTTGAGAGTGACCAAGATAGAATGTTTTCTATTTTTCTATATTTAGTTATGAATTTCCAAACTTTGCCCAGAAATGAGGTCAAGTCTGCCGAAAATGAATGTGCATGTCTCATATCCCTTTTTGCTTTCCATGGGTTTAAAGCATGTTTTTGGGATTGCAATGAGTTGTAATGGTGCAAATAAATATGAGGATGCATAGAATGAGCTCACACAGTCCATGTGACAATAAAGTGAATTTTTAAGCATGCATGATGCCATGTAAGAAGTGTATGAACCCAAAGACAAGGATCTCCCTTTATCCTTCCCATATCTCATATGAGCATGTAAGGCATGATGGGTATGAGCTAGAAATGAAGGTGTTACAAATAATATAGATCTTCTACTCTCCTTAAATCCTTTATACTAAATGCTTTGCCATGATTGCTTGGGCATAGCATTCAAGGGCTTTTATACTAGGAATTTTATTATAGGACCATTATAAGAGACTATTACTTTTGGATGCATGTTACACATTTATTCACATGCCTTAAATGCCCTAAATTCACCAATATATATTTTTACTCATGAAAAATCTAATCCCTCCTAAGTTTCAATGTAGGTTGCCTTTTCATATACATCGTATCTATACCTATGATGTTACTAAATTAATCTCATAACAAACATATCTTAAATACTAGCATAGTCATGTGTATTTCAAGTGATATTCCTTTCATCCATATATTATTCATACCAAAATCAACTACTTCCCTAGCATTAACCCTTTAGGTCAAATTTGTCATAACTATAAGATACATACTAAAGTAGTAAGCATTGACTTATCTCCTTATGATGTTGTCAAAGTTATAAGGACATCTATGAAAGAATTTATTTCCTTTCTAGAACTTACACACTAATGAAATAGGAATTTATTTACTTGCTTCTCAATTGCAATTTTAAGCACATGCAATATGACTTACATGCTATTTTGTATCTCTTATTTTGTAAGAGTTTATGCCAATTTGATTTATCTATTAATACTATACAGATCTTAGTCTAGACACACATAGTGTCTAACTTAAATTCTACCTTTTCACTTACCTTTGATGGCATTCTAGAAGAGAATTCACATTAGTTACAAGTATTATAAATGGTGGGAATTCATAATTCGATCTATATATACACACACACATATATATATGTTTGGATTTTATTTACACCTTCCTTTTCTCTTTTGTAAAGGTGAGACATTTATATTTTGTGTTCCTCTATCTTGCCATATTGGCACTCCTCATAAGCACTAAAAGCAGTTGTTTGTGTAAGAAGTGAACCTTATCAACTTATATTATCATTATGTACATGTTATCCATGATTATGGCATAGCACACTTATTTAGTTAACAACTGAGTTACATATAGGGTGTTTTACTCTATATTCAATGCTCATTAAGAGATTTTACATCTTTCTCATGTGTGTCTCCAAGTATATGTTTTCCAAAGGGATCAATTAACATCTTATGTATATACATATTGTAAGTAACACTGCTATGTGTTATTGATTGCTTTCACTCTTATGTTTATGTGTTTGCGCTTATTTTGATATGAGGGTCTTTAGTCTAGGTCATGGCTTCTTATATATCATAATTAGTCAATATTGGATTTAACATCCTACCATTGATCCCTAAGTGATTTTGCAATCCTCTTTAGCCATATAACCTTTTAAACTATTGCAGAACATGCTATAAACTTTGCTTCCATGGTCAATAATACTATGCATGTCTACTTCTTGCTATTCCAAGATTTAATACCACTACTCAACAAGAAAGTATATCCAAAGGTTAATTTTCACATCTAGATCTCCTCTCTAATTCATATTAGAGTATCTTTTCAAAAGTGATCACTTAATCAATAATACAATGACATATATAACATTCAATTCTTTTAAAAGTTGAACTAAAACCAATAAAATAATAAAAGAGAACCTCATAATAAAATGAATCAAGGGCAATGAAGGATAGAATATTAATTAGAGTAGCTAGAAATAAGGATAAGAAATCAATAATAATCGTAAAACTGGAGCCAAGATGGCTAAACAGAATTAAGTCAATATGTAGTCGTAAAATTGTAGTTCCAGACAAAATTTTGAAAAATTAAAGAAAGAAATTTTAAATGATAAATTTAAGTTCACTAGGGTTTTTAGGACCCCTGAATACCATAAGAACTATTAGAATAGCTAAACCCCTTATGGTGTACAATTTAGGATATTAGTTGACTAGAACTTTGATCAAGCATTTTAAATTTATTTAAATCCCAAAAAAATCAAAGTAAATGCTTTTAATAAATTAGAGAGCCTCAATTTTCATATGGAATTGACAGTTTTCAAAAAGGATTCAAAATGAGTTCAAATGGAAAGATCAAAATTTAGGGACATAAAGGAAGTTTTTAAAATAATTAAAATATCTTCCTTTCATCCTTTTATTGTCATGCCACTTATTTTTCTTCTTCATAACAAACCTTCTTGGCTTGAAATTAGACTAGCCATGGCATCCAAGAAAGAGGAGGAGAGAGAAGAAAAAGAAAGGCATATAAGGTAAGGAAAAAGACTAAATTTTGTAACACCATAACTTCTAGCTCATCATATCATATATATATATATGCCTCACATCATTATATTCATGAAGATATAAGGCAACAGGGGAAAAATAGTGACTTTTTTTACTTTGTGTCATACTTAAAAATTTCATTCGGTGTCACATGGACTGTTTGAGCTCATGCTATAAATTCTCATATTTAAATACATCAATACAATTCATTTGCATCACAAAATCATGCCCATAACTGATGGGAACAAAAATGAAGCATGAAATGGGCTTGTTTAATTTCGACCAGATTTACTCCATTTTCTGACCAAAGTTTGGAAAATCATAACTAAATCTAGAAAAATCAAAATCATGCAATCTTGGTCATTTTGGGAATCTATGGATGTCTAATTCACACTAAAAATACGTCCAGAGCATAACATTCATCACAGAGAACTTTTGACATCCAAAAAGGTTCAGAGGTCGCTGCTGCCTAGGCTGCTGTTTTAGATTACTGATACAAACTTTTAACATTCATAAGTAATTCTATAAAAATCGAAATCACACACATTCGGTCATTATGGAAATCTACAATTGTTAAATTTGCTAAAAATAATACCAGAATGAAACAAATACGTTTAGCCATTGGAAATCTATGGAGCAATGACTGGACTCTTGAGGTGCCACTGCTACTGACGGCCAACTTCAAAAATGCATAACTCTTTGTTCAGACTCTAAATGAGGTGATATTGGTGGCCACAGAAATCTTATGACCTCTAGTTTATTCCTATAAAATTTCACAAGTATTGGACACCATTTGCCTATCGGATGACACAAAATACAAATCTGCCACTGTGAACAGTGCACATACCAGAAACCATGAAAATTTTTGACTTTGAAAAATCATCAAATATTCTGTAGACCTCTGAAAATTATGATATTTAGCTTCTCAAAAAAATTTTAATGAGACCTAATTGCATGCCAAATCTCATATCAAAACTAACTCATTTGGCTAAAAAGTGACATAGGGTTTTATTATGATCAATTTTGGCTCCATATAGGGTATCAAAGTTGCCAAATAGATTTCCTTTGGTCTTGGCACCTTTTGGGCAAGTCTAAAAGTACATTTAAGACTTGTGTGAGCAGCCCAAATGGTCCCAAACTACATGCATCTCATTTTAGCCTTTCCATGCACACATATGCACATTTCCATAAACTCATTCATGAAGCTATCCTTGCCATACATACTCAATTCCCATTCCATCATTCACATAACGCATACTTTCATTTCTACTTCATATAATAGCATAATTACATATGTCTCAAGGGTCATAAACCATTTACAACATTCATATACATCATTATGGTTCATTATAGCTTTAAAAGGAAAATGCTAGACATATGTATGTCAATTTCCTCCTTCAATGTTGTTAGCTCCCATTAATATATCCACTTGGTCCACCTAGCATGTGAGATCATTGGAGAGGAGGGAATGAGATTCAAAGAATCCCAATAGCTTATCTCTCATTCAATCATACATAATGGATGAAAACAGGTCTCATAAATGCATGTATGGTCATGTTGACATGTGCAAACATTCAAGAAGCATTTTCATCACTTGAGAATATCATACATAGCATACAAATGCTTGCAAAGTAAGTGGATTGGCCTCACCTAATTTCTTGTGGATGTTGGACTTACCTCACCCATTCTTTAAGACATTCTTGGACTTAACCATACTCTTGGGAGTCCATCTTATTTTTGGGAGACTCTTTGCTTTGTCTTAACCAATCTTAAGGGTTCTTGGCTCATCCTCACCATAGCTAAGGGTTCTTGGCCCACCACACTCAAGCAAACCCAAGCACATATTAAAACATCATATGAAACATAATATGTCATCATAAAACCATGGCATATGAAATCATACTAGCATACTTTTCATGGCTTAAAAATACACATACACACATTCTAAGACAAGTTAACACACATCCATGCATGAGAGAAGGTAGAAAGAGCTACCTTGTGTATAATCACACACTTTTCCCTTTTGGATTTACGCTCCTCTTTTTGGCTACACACCCATAAAAGTGTGGGGAAGGTTCCTCTTAGCCTAGACATGATTTATGGAATCCAATAGGTTCATGAAATAATTTCTAAAGTCACACCACTTGCTTAGACACTAGGTTATCCTATAGACCTCATTATGGTCCATAAAAGCATATAATGAAATAACACCCCTCAATTAAATTCTAGGTTCCATTCTTTTTTTTCAAATATGATTCTTGACTCCTTTTAAGCCTCTTAGAGTCATCACACAATTAAAATGAAGAGCTTAAACACATGTTTCTTCTTTAGGTCACATAATGAGGTTTATGGCACCAATTCACTTTCTTTGAATTCTAAATTTTTTCCAAGGCCTCTACTCATCTTCACTCATTACATATGACTCAAGAATGGACTTAGAAAAATTTAAAATTCTCTCTAGCTATAGGAACTTGCCTAGGCAAAGACTATGGAGGGGAGAAGAGTTCATGGCCTTCTTGATTTTTTCTTGATGGGAGACACACTTGGGAGGTTTTTAGAGGTCTTAGGAGCTCAATTAAACACTTACATAGCCTAGAAAATTCATGAATCAAAACAGATTTTACAAACTCTTCAAGAATCCTACACTTTGCTAACTTGAAATCCAATGGCTTTTACTTGGTTTCCTTTGCATATTCTAAATTCTCACACCCTAATTCATGTGATTCATTCTTGGTTTGGCCAGAAATTTAATCTCTCATGGCTGGTCTTACATGGGGGGAATTAAAGAGAAGAGGAGTAAGGAGACCTAAGCTTAGGAAGTAGCAAAATACCTTAGATTCTTAGTTTTCTTGGTTTGTTTTCCACTTGGCTAGCCTCCCCTCACCAAATCCAAAAATTCCACCTCTATTATGCCTTCAAAACAGACCTAAAAACATAATCAAATCCATGGAAATAAAGAGGAGAAGAAGGAAGAGCAACTTGCAAGAGAAAAAGCTTGAATTTTTATAAATTTTCCTACCTTTTCCTTGCTTTTTCTCTCTCTCCTTGTGCGCCTAAGAGAGCTGGCTTCCTCCTCTATTTTTGGGGTAGAAACAGTCATGGAATGAAGAGCTGCTGGAATGTGGATAAGAAGAAGCCAAAAGTCACTTTATGCAACTTTTTACTTTTTGCATTTTAGTCCCTTTTCTTGGCTTTCTCATTTTAGGCCCATTTCAACTCCTTTTTGAAATTCATCTCTTCCATCAAATTCCTTAGGCTCTTAATCATAAGAATTGCCTTTGGAATCACTAAAAAAGGATCTAAAACCATTTCAAACCATTTAGTTAAAGTTTTAGTCAATCAATGGTCAAAATCACTCACCGAAGGGGTTTCAACTGTTCTAGGGATTCCCATGACATTCAGAGCCTTTGAGAACCTTGGAAAGCTTAAATTTTCCATTTAAAAAGCCCTCCTGTGAGTTTTCAAAATTTTTCAAAAATTACAAAAATACCCCTACTTCCTTTGGCAAATTTTCTAAGCTCTTCTGGCTTTAATTTTTGGGCATCTCAAATCTCAAATCCTCATTTTTTGATATTTAAAATTTTATCATAATTTTAGTTGGCCCCAATTCCTTCTATTTCGAGGACTTCCTTTTATATTTGGCTCATTTCTGAGGTTTACGGAGAAACCAAACATCGCGTTTCTCACGTTTACGGAGAGACCGGATGTTACAAATTTCATGGTATGTTACTTAGCAAACTCTTTCTACTCTTCAAGCCCTTTCTAATGGTGGTTTCAACTTCATGAAAGGAATGCTTTGGTGGTTAACTTCATGAGAAAAAGATGAGATTTGAAGCAACCAGATAAAGTAAGGAAATTATGTAATATCTGATTTTTTACAAACTAAAATCAAACTCATATTGTGGTATAAAAGGACCCTAAAGCAAAAAAAATTAAGACCAACTAAGAATAGAATGCTAATTAAAGCATCTAAAATTATGGTTAAAAAAATAAGAATGGCCCTAAACCAAAGCCAAAATGACTAAACAAAATAAATTGAAAATAAAGTGGCAAAATCATAATTTTAGGTAACTTTTTAAAAACTTAAAGGAGGAAATTTTAAATGTTAAAATTAGGCTCATTAGGGTTTTCAAAAGCCTAAAAAATTATCGAAACTATCAAAATGGTTAAAATCTTTTTAGAGTATAATTTGCATAACCAGTTGACTTAAACTTTGATTGGATCATTTTAAGTTATTTTGAATCCTATAAATTTGAAACAAAATATTTTTAACAAATTAGAGGATCTAAATTTTATGATAGAAAAGACAAATCTCAAAAAAAGAGTTAACATGAGTTCAAACAAAAGAAGAGAAGTAGAAAGGCAAAATTGAAATATAGAAAAATTATAAAATCTTAACTTATCCCTATATACATCATGTCTCACTCTTCTCCCTTTACTTTAGTTGACTTTGAGTAGTTGAAAACTAGACCTAAGAAGTGTCGAAGAACCACCAAGGATTAAGGAGAAGAAAGGCTATCTAAAGTAAGAAATTATGGACTTTTCTCCTTTAATGTCTTTATAAACTAATTTCCATTCTTTCTTCTTTTTCTTTCTATGGTCTTAGTTGTTTAAAAAGGGAGGTTTCACAGTTGAACTCATGGAAGAATGAACTCTTTAAAGGGAACTAAATACACCATAATACTTTACATTCAAAGCCTTTTTCATATGATGTATATCATAGCATAAGAAAGTAGCTCATCCTTGCTCCTTCAAGAGTCTCCATATTTGGCGAACTTGAACAGAACATAAATGGAATTAATTGTTGGCTAAAACATGAAGGGAATTGAAGTCTTGAATTATAGGGATCAAGAAAATATAATTGGATTCAATTAAGAAACTATAAACGGTAAGTTATGGAAGTTAGGGTTTTAATTGCACCTTAGGAAGTATAAAGCCTTAAAATGGTATTTCCAATTATGTAAGAGCATAACTGAGCTAAGAAGAAACTAAAAAACTCCTATAGGTGTGAATTCCCCCAGAGAAATGAACAAAACACCATGGAAGCCATTCTTGAACATTGTCTTGGCCAAGACCTATCTAGAGTACCTAGGGAGAGTCTTCTTTGATTCTAAGGTATAAATGGTTTAAATATGAATTATAAATATCAAAGGAACCATTGGTTTGAATTTAGAAGCATTATTTTGAAAGGTAAAAATTTAGGGTTCCATTATGCATAAAGAAGTAGTTTGGTGTTAGGCTCATTAAATTGAATTTATGATGGCTCTAATGAGTTCTAATTATAACTCATATTACGTGAGATCTTGGAGCCAGGATTTTGATTTACGAGAGTTGCTTCATTATGCCATTTAATTGAACTATATTCAACTTAAAGCTCTAACTAATTTGTATAAGGATTAAATGAGTATAATTATAGTTCTATTGATAATTTTATGCTTCATTTGATGTGTCTAGGCCAAGTGTAATACCATATAAAGATAGCACTTAATTGGGATCACAAAGTGTCTATAGAATCTATTTTCATAAATTCAACACTTTTAGTAGCAGAATTTACTGACATTAAACTTGAAATTAAATCATTTTTTATTAAACGATCCATTTCAAATTATGAAACTCATTTCCTTCCTTAATACACTTGTTCATACAAAATCATCACAAAATGAGGCATGGAATTCAGATTTGAAGCATTCACATTAAGACTAGCCAAGTTCATAAGTTTCCATGCCATTCCATATTTTGTCACAATCTTTAAAAATTCATAACATAAGCTAGAAAATTGTAAATCATGTAAACTAGGACTCTTTGGAAAGCTCAAGACATCATGTAATACAATAGTTTCTTGGCTTTCATCATGCAATTCTTATGTCTCATGCCAAGTATTTCATAAAGAGACAAAGAAAAATAGCCTTAAAAGTGAATATTTTCACGTTGCGTAGCGTATGAAAATTTCATTCGACGTCACATGGACCATATGAGATCATGTATCATATTCTCATATTTAATTACACTAATACAATTCAAAACCATTCAAGAAAGTGGCTTGGAACTCATACAAGTGGGTGAAACATATCAATTCCCACGAATTTGCCATGGTCAGAATTTTAGTTTTTTTACCACAACTTTAGAAATTCATAACTAAATCCAACAAAATTTACCATTACAAAAAGCTCTAGATGTCTACCCCATGGTAAAAATAATTTCCATTCATGAATCATTAAGGGGAAGACGTTTGACATTTAAAAAGCCACTGAGGTCGCTGTTGCCTAGGCTGCTGTTTTAGATTACTGATATAAACTTCTAAGATTCATAACTAATTCTATAAAAATCAAAATCACAAAAATTTGGTCATTTTGAAAAGCTAAAATGTTAAATTTATGCTAAAAATAATTCTAGAATGAAAAAGATACATTTAGCCATTGAAAATCTACGGAACAGTGACTGAACTCCTGGGGTGCCACTGCTACTGACAGCAAACTTCAGGAATGTATAACTCTTTGCTCAGACCTCCAAATGAGGTGATCTCAATGGCCAAAGAAATATTATGACCTATAATTTATTCCTGTAAAATGTCACAACCATTAGACACCATTTGCCTATTGGATGACATAGAAAACAAATCTGACCATATGAACAGTACATGCCTCATGATAGTAGAAAAATCTGAACTTTGAAAATTCATAATTAATTCTATAGAGCTCTGATTTTTCTGTACTTTAGCTTGACAAAAAGCTCTTGATGAGCCCTACATGTATGCAAAATTTCATGGGCAAATTCATTCATTTTGTCAGTTTGTGCTATGGGGTTCCATTTTCATCATTTTTGTGCTCCATAATGGTATCAAAGGGTCCAAATTTGCTTCCTAAGCTTGTGTGGCCATTTGAGCATGTGAGATTGCACCAAAATGACATTTTAAACTTGTCTTAAAGGTGCACAAACCTAGAATTCAGGAACTCACACTCTCACGCCATACCATACACACATTTCCATAAGGCTAGTCTTGGCATTCCATACCCAAATTCCATTACAACATTCACATGACATAATTTCTCATTTGTACATGATACACTAGTATAATTACACATATTTATGGGGTCATAGGCTATATACAACATTAGATCACAACATGTGCCACTTGTATAGCCTTAAAGAAGCAAAAACCATGCACTTGAATATCATACTCTCATCTTCAAGGTGGTTGGTTTTCATTACCTTGCCCACTTGATCCACCTAACATGTTAAATCATTGGAGAGGAGAGAATGAAATTCAAAGAATCCCAATAGCTCATCTCCCTTTCAATCACACATAAAGTATGCAAACAAGCTTTAAAATGCATGCATAGACATATTTACATGTGTGAGTATTCAAGAGATATTCTTGGCATTTGAACAAGTCATATATAGCATACATAGGCTTGCCAAGTAAGTGGATTAGCCTCACCCATTCACTTGTGGATTTTGGACTTGCCTCACCCATTTCTTTAAAAGGTTTTTGACTCAACCTTACTCTTGGGAGTCAACCTCACTTTTGGGAGACTCTTTACTTTGTCTCAACCAACTTTAAGGGTTCTTGGATCATCCTCACTATGGCTAGAGGGTTCTTGGCTTCTCCACACTCAAGCAAACCAAAGCAAGCACATAAAAAATTATTTGAATGCATAAAACATCATCATGGTATCATGGAATAAGAGCTTAAGCTAAAATACTTTTCATAGCTCAAAACATATATACACACATTCAAAGACAATGTAAGCACACATCCATGTATGAAAGAAAGTGGAGAGAGCTATCTTACTTGTATTTACACACTTTTTCCTTGAACCTTGAGTCCTCTCCCTTGACCTCACACACCTAAAGAGGTGGAGATCGTTTCTCTTGGCCTAGACACACCAAAAGAAACATGAATTACTCATGGGAACAAGCCTTGGCATTATATACACTTTACATGATGCTACTTTGGTCTATGGCTCCATTATGCTTCCATAAGGTACTTAATGAAGCAACTACAAGAATTCATGATCTTGGCTCCCTTCTCTCCTTTAATATATGATTCTTGACTCATTTAGACTCCTTGGAGTCATCACACAATATTTTAAAGAGCCTAGCTAGGAGTTGCTTTATTATGCTACATTATGGAGCCTACACCTCTATCTCACTATCTATGGTTTCTAAAATTTTTTCCAAGGCTTCCTCTCATCCTCTTCCATCATATATGACTTAAAAATAAGCTTAGAACAAATTATAACACTCCCTAGCTACTCCCCCCATGCTTGGCCAAGAAATGCAAGAATTTTGGGTTCATGGAGTTTGCAATTTTTCGTTGAAGGGAGAGGCACTTGGGAGGCTTTCTAAGGGTCTTGGGAATTCAAACAAATACTTACATAAGCTAGGGAATTCTTGAATCCAATTAGATTTTGCCATATGTTCAAGAATCCCTAACTTTGCTATCTTGAATTCTAATCTTTCATTTTGATCCCTAATTGCTTTATTGGATCCCTCATGCCTCAATGCCTCACTTGCTATCATGTTTAGACCAGAATTGGACCCTATTATACAGCCCCTATTCTGAGCAAAACCATAAAGGAAAAGAAATTCAAGAAGAAGCAACAAAGTCCCACTTTGCTTACCTTGTTTACAAGCTTTCCAAGGGAGCTTCCTTATGCTACCAAGAACTCTCTCAAATCCTCTCTTCCCTCTCCTAAACAAACCACATATCAACACCAAATTAAATGCCAAAACCATGAGAAGGAAGAGGAATGAGAAGGGAAGAAATTTAACAAGGCAAGGAATGGGAAAAAGTGGCTAAAACTTACACTTTTCAAAGCTTCTTCTTCCTTCCTTGGGCTCCCCTCTTGTGTGCCACTCTCAGCCCTTCTTAATTCTGTTTTAACGTGTGGGAGAGTTGGTGAGGAGATCTGACCAGAGGTGGGATGTTTTTATAAGCCTAGGGATTCGTTTAAGGAACTTTTAAAATTTACAATTAGTCCCTCTTTGTAGTTTTATTCGTTTGGGCTCATTTTAACTCCTTTTTAAGAACTGTTTTTTCCATAATATTCCTTAGGCTCTTAATCATAATAATTGCCTTTGGAATCACTCAAAAAGGATTTGAAACCATTCCAAACCATTCGATCAAAGTTTTAGTCAACTAACAGTCGAAATCGCTCACTAGAAGGGTTTCAACTGTTCTAGGGGTTTCCATGATTTTTAGGGCCTTTGAGAACCCCAAAAAGCTTGAATTTTTTATTTAAAAAGCCCTCATGTGAGTTTTTCAAATTTTTCAAAAATTACAAAAATACCCCTACTTTCTTCAATAAATTTTTTGAGCTCTTCTAGCTCTGGTTTTTGGGTATCTTAAATCTCAAATCCTCATTTTCTAATATTTAATATTTTATCCTAATTTAACTTGGCCATAAATCCTTCTATTTCTGGGATTTCCTTTTATATCTGGCTCATTTGTTATGCTTACAAAAAAACCAAACATCGCGTTTCTCACGTTTACAGAGGGACTGGATGTTACACATCATCTAACTACTGTAAAAATTTCAAGCCAAGAAAATATCATTGGCCCTATAAAATTCTAATGGAACAATAGCTGGGTTGAAATTTCAAACTAGTGGAGACCTAGAATTTTAAAAATTCATATCTCACTCTACAGAGCTCCAAATTGAATGATCTCAGAGCTATAGTAAGCTTATGATGCCAAATATATGTATATAAAATTTCATAGGAATTGGACTTCATTTGTCCCCTCAAATACACCAAAAACTAGATTGACCAAATGAACAATGCACTAACAATTTTTACAAATTTTAGTCAACTTTGAAAAAAAATAATAAATTCTATAGAACTCCAAAAATTATGTTTTTCATTCT
Organism: Erythrophleum ivorense; assembly: GCA_026724425.1. Taxonomy (NCBI): domain Eukaryota; kingdom Viridiplantae; phylum Streptophyta; class Magnoliopsida; order Fabales; family Fabaceae; genus Erythrophleum; species Erythrophleum ivorense. The sequence continues at coordinate 52,276 of JAIUCV010001128.1, forward strand.
GTGAAAAGCTCTAAATGATATCTAAATGTCTCCTAAATCTCATGTCAAAATTTGTCCATTTGTTCTAGTTTTAATTTAGGGAAGAACATGGCTCAAAATGGTGCATAATTGGGTTCAATAGAGCCAAAACGGCTTCTCCCATGCAATGTGACCATTTGAGCACATCTAATGTGACAACTTTAACTTTTAATCATAGTAATTATAGTTAAATACGTGATTAATGATTAATGATCAAGGTTTAAAGTCATTACAATTAAATGTGAGAATGCACAAGAGAAATTGTACTATCATGAGGGGTTTGTGATTCACCCATCCATCAATTCGAATGCATAAAAACCTCTTACAAGTGTTCTTACATCATTTCCTAGCATTACCATTAGAGAAACTAAGGTTTCTAAGCTAAAGGTAGGAGTTTGGGAACCTTCGCCGCAACTTGAAATTCTCCCGCCGCAGCTAAGTTAGTTACTGAAGCTCAAAAACTAAGTTTTTCACTCTACGCCATGGCCCTGACCTTCTACGTCGTGGCTAAGTTACTTTTGGGAATCTTATTGGGCAACTCACGTGAATCTCGTCGCAGTCCTAGAGTTATAGTTCGAAGTCTTGCGATCCTTGCCTTAGCAAGATACACTTGCGTTGCGGCAAGACTAGCTACTAGACATTTCTTACCTAGTTTTCTCGACTTGAGCCATGGGGGGACATGTTGAACTATGGTGAGTTTGCTCTATGTCACCCTTCTTAGGCAACATTTTTACTTTAAGCTGTGGCAAGATTCCTCATGCTGTAGATCTCCTTGCCTCTGTCACACTCCTGGCCATGGCCAGACCTTCTTAGCTGTGGCGTAACCCCCTCCTATAACTATATCTTCCAAATTTTATCCTATGCATTCCAATTCTATCCCTAGAGACACTTTAGGACCACTCTACTTTAATTTGTGAGGCTCCAATAGTTTTCATTAACTTAATTTATCTAACTTATCTATTATTACTAGTTCAAGACTTAAGCATTAACTCCTACTAATCCAATTATCCTATATAAGCAAATTCATAGATTAATCATAGCAAGAATTGCATAAGCTACTAACAATTATCATTCAAATATATATCCCATTAAAGATTTCATGCATCACTAGTTCAGGTCTACATCCAATATATCACATAATGACATTTCCCAAATGGAAATCATATCATGGGTTCAACAAAGTTCATAACAGATGTTATAAATTCATACATCTAATACCAAACTAAAATGAAGCCTAGCTCCTCAATAGTTACATCGTGAGCGATCGAAATATAAACTCCTATACTTGGCAACATGATTACATGATGATGCTACAAAAAGGATAACAAAACTGTCTACTTTACTCAAATTAGCTCAAATGCAGCCTTCTCCACACATGGTCGGAGCTCATAGATTTTCATCCACTTGCTTCCCCTTATCCTTACTCAAAGAGCCTTCACTTAAAAGTATAATCCCATGAAATGGGGTGAGATACAAATCTTAGTACCTACGATAAATTCCATTCATATATTCCAGTTTAATTAACATATATGGATGATTTCATATGAGCATAAAAAAATATACTAACCATATCAGTAAATGAAATAATTAGGCTATCTATGATTACTATCCCATACTAGCAATCACAATTCCACATGTTAAAGGCCAATAATACCAGGAGAGGCCCATCCACGACACTTACTTCCCAATGAATACAACCAGGGCTCAGTGCACCTAGGGTCTGATTGTAACACCATATATTTCTAGCTCATTTCATAACATTCACATGCTTTATGTGATGCATTCCACGAAGGAAGTGAGAAAAATCCATTAAAATAATGCATTTATTTACGCTGCGTCGCATATGAAAATTCCATTCAGTGTCATGTGGATCATGTGAGCTCATACATCACATTCTCATATTTAATTACATGAATACAACTCATTTGTATCATCAAAAGTAGTAACACCCCAAAATTAATTAAGGTACTAATCACAAAATTGGGTTAATTAATAATAATTAATATAGAATAATCGGGTGAGTTAAGTGAATGGAAATTTTGAGAGACAAATTATTAATATGGGTTTGAGATTTAATTGGGATAGAAACTTCATTTATGCCCAAGTTAATGTAGGAGATCATAATAAGAGGCTAATGGAGGCCTAATAAGTTAGATACAAACCCAATCTGATTCAACGTGATAGAGGCCCAAGACCCATCTTTTATAGGCTCCTATAAGTGGCCCAATAACTCTTGTGTAGACCCAAATCAAGTGAGTCCTTCAAACTTAGTTTGGCCTAATTAAATTTCTGCAGCTTAACATAAGAAAGCTAGCCCAACAAAGCTAAAATTTGAAATCCATTTGGAGTTGGATCTTGGAGCAGCCTATAACCCATAGAAAATCCAACTTAAACCCTAAAACTAACCTAGCCACCCCCCACTCTGCAGAACATAAGAGACACACACAAAATTCTGAGGTCTAAAGGAAAAGCTAGGGTTCTTGGCATAATTCCACCATTTCTCACTTCTAAAGCAAGATCCAGCCAAGGTAATAGTTATATAACTTAATCCTCTCATCTTTCTCTTTAATTTGATCTAATTAATTTTTCATTTAGAGCACTTTCAACTACACCAAAAATCTGAAACTTGCCATTTGATGTTTCCATGGTCAAAATTCATAGGTTAAGGTTAGGGCTAACATTAGGTAAGTATAAACTCTTCTCTTTAAGCTATTTCTATTGGTTTGAGACCCCAATGATTGGATTATAGTATGGGTATTAATTTTTCACAAATTTTCTTAGGGTTTAGGGTGATATATTGAAGTTTTTGGTAGAGGACACCTCTATTCCGAATTTTGGGAATTGGTAGTGGCTTTTGTAAATTTGTCTACAAGTGAGGTAATCGAGACTATATTAATTCCATGCATATATCTGTTTTAATTTTATATTTGCTGCATATGAATGATTTGAAATGCTAAATAAATTGGTTGGCTATCTATTGTATTGTATTTAGACCTTGTGAGTCCATAGTGGAGCTGTGGTGCGACTATCACCCATGCATGTGTTTCAATCGGGTATCGGGTTATGATCAGACCCCAGATGCATTGAGCCCTGGTTGTGCTCATTGGGGAGTGGGTGCCATGGACGGGCCTCTTCCAGTATTATTAGCCTATAACATATGGAAATATGATTGCTAATTGTAACAACCAGAAAAGGAATGAGAGAAAAAAGAGAGGAAGCTGGGAAATTTTCGGAGAGTTGAAAATTTTCTAAGTTTTCTCGCCATAGTGACAAATAGAGTCGCCATAGCGAGAATGCCTCCTCGCAATAGCTAAGATGTTCTTAGCTGTAGCGAGTGCGACATTCCATACAGAAACCAGGGAGTTGCTCGCCATAGCGGCGCTATAGCGAAGGCAGAGGTCTGGAACAGGTCGAGCTCGCCGTAGCGACGCCATAGCGAAGGCAAAGTCTGGAACTTGCACGAGCTCGTCGTAGCGAGGATGATGACTCACTATAGCGAGAGCGGTCCAGAAAAAGCGTAAAAAGAGAGATTTTGACTTTTTAAAGAGTCTAAACTTTTCCTTTCTCTTAGAACCGACCTGAACTTCGACCAAAGAGAGAGAAGAGAGCGGTGGAGAGAGAGAGAGAGGCCAAGAAGCAAGGAGATCAAGCAAAGAGGTGAGTAATCTTTAGATTTCCCTAGCTTTTCTCCTTAGCCTGTTATCTCCTCCTTTTGCTTTCTCTTTCTACGGTTTTAGAAGTTGTTTTGGGTTAGGTTTAGAAGAGGGAAGTGGGAAAACTACTCTAGAAGGAGGGTAGAACGCATTTACCTTCATTTCTTCTTCCATGTTTTCTTCTTTGAGGGCTTGAGAGAGGAAGGAAAATGAGCAGAGTTCTAGAGAGAGAATCCCTAGATCTGTAAGGGTAGTGAGGGTTTAACTTGATGAAGAGTCTCTTTTAGCTTTGTGAGAGTTATTTAAGCTATGAGGGAATGATTTGATGCTCTTGTTATGCCTAGGCTCAAAGGAAGAAACTCCACCTTGTTGTGAGTGTGAAATCAAGGAGGGAGAGGAGAAATTGAAAGGGAAGACTTGTGTAATCTGAGAAGGTAGCTCTCTACTCTTTTCTTGTTGCATTCTTGGTTGTGTAATAGTCATTATATGTTGTGTATGTGCTTGTATGATGAGATATGCCATTGATTTTGCCTTGATGTATCGGTACCAATATGCTTATGATATGATTGTGGAAATCGCTCGGGTGAGGTGGTGCCGAAAGTCCCTTGAGACGGGTGAGGTGGAGCCAAAAGTCCTTGAACCAAGGGTGAGGCCGATCCAAAAGTCCTAAAGCTCGGGTGAGGCTAGACCGAAAGTCCCTAGAGCCTAGTCTTGGCATTGGTTTGATTTCATGGCATGAAACAAATATGTTGTGTTATGATGATTTGTTTGCATGCTTGACTAGTATATGCCTTGATTGCATCTTGAATGAGTATGAGCTATTGAGATTCTCCCGAATCTCATCCCCTTCCCCTCCTATCTTACTATCCAAGCGGTGTTCAAAGAGAGTCGAGCACACCTCAAGGAGCCTAGAAGAGCATAGTTAAAATGATGTATAGCTTTTTTGGTTATTTTGATGTATAAGGTGCCAAAATGAGAATGCACCTATTCTTTTTGGGATTGTAATTATATGAGCATATGTAAATGTATGTACAAATGATGTATGGATGATATAAAGGGTTAAAGTAATGAGAAAGTATAAGTTGGCCTTTTGAGGCTTATGTGAAATAGTGTATTCTCTTCCATAGCATAGTGAAATTGGAATGTATGATGATTTGGATTACTTAGATAATTCATATATGCTATGTTTGTACTTTCAAACTTGCCCAATAGAGGTTAGAACATGAGAGAAGTCATTTAGACCCATTTTGAACCCCATGTGGTGCCAAAACTACCAATTGGGTGAGCTCCATCAAAGTATGACCGGATGAGCTCTTCTTGGTATGGAATTTGGCATGCATCTAGAGTATATTGAGAGCTTCTTGAGAAGCTAGAGTGGGTAATATTTGGAGGTCTAGAGAATATTTGATGAATTGTCGAAATTGGAAATTTGCAATGTTTTGGTCATGGTACTGTTCATTGAGTCCGAAAATGAAACCATGTCATTCATAGATCAAATGATGTCCAATTGTCATGAAACTTTAGGAGCATAAACTAGATATCCACAGAGACCTATACCAACTGGAAGCACCTTAATTGGAGGTCTGTAGAGAGAGAAACGACTTACTGAAGTTCTGTATCAGCATCAGGGAAGTTTCTGACCTTCGTTACTGTTTTATCGGTTTTCGAGGTCTTAGAACTCCTGAACTGATCTGAACTTATTTTTCTTCTCTAGTTAACATCTGTAGCTTTCCAAATTGGTATAGTTTTCCCAGATTGGATTTTTTTGGATTTAATTACGAATTTCCGAAGTTCATGACAGTAAACTGCACCAGTATCAGGGACAGCTGGACATCTGTTCCTATTTCGATGTCAATAAGGGTCTAAACGTTGAGATTGAGGCTGGGAGTTATTTTTAGTGTGCAGTTAACATCCCAAGCTTTCCAAAGAACTACGAATTGCTTGATTCCCATTTTTCTAGAATTAGTTGTGATTTTCCAAAGTTGGAGCCAGAATCTGATTTATGGGCCCGATTGAGAAATTGTATTTTCTGAGTTTTTGGCTTCTTGCCCGTGGTTTGTGAGATGTTTGAGACTATGTACAAGTCTTCTAATTGGTGTTTGAGTAAATAATGTAAATGATGGATTCACAGGACCCACGGGGCAAGATATGACCGGTTAAACCCCGACTTTAAATAGTAAAATACCACGGTTTCGATCATTTGTCTGGGAAATCATATGGAGTCAAGCCTAGAGGGAGATGAACTAGAGTGTAGTCAGTAAGGTGTTACACTAATATTGGATGGTAATCATGGTAGCCTAATTATTTTCTTTACTGATATGACTGATATGTTTCTGATATTGATTTTGATTCATACATATATGTTAATTAAATTAGATATTATGAATGGAAATTTCATTGGTTCATGAGATTCGTATCTCACCCTGTTTCATGGGATCATACTTTTAGGTGAAGACTTTTCGGGTAAGGATAAAGGGAAGCAAGAGGATAAAAATCCATGAACTCCAACCATGTGGGGAGAAGGTTACACTTAGGTCAATTTATTTAGAATAGATGCTAAATTTTGTATTCTTTTTTATATAGCATCATCATGTAATCATGTTGCCAAGTGTAACACCATAACTTCTAGCTCATTTGATACCATTTATAAGCTTTGTATTATCAATCCCATAAGATCATATGAAAAAGGGATGAAAATAATAAACTTTTTTCGCGTTGCGCTATATCAAAAAAATTCAATTTGGTATCATGTGGACTGTGTGAGCTCATACCATACTTCCTCATATTTAATTTCATTATTACAACTCATTTGTATCACAAAAACATGCCTACAACCCATGGAAACCGAAATGGAGCTCAAAATAAACAAGCACATTTTCGGCCAGATTTGCTCCATTTTCTGATCCAACTTTGGAAAATCATAACTAAATCTAAAAAATTTGAAATCATGCAATCTTCATCATTATGGAAATAATAGGATGTCTAATTCACATAAAAATACGCCCAGGTCATAAAATTCATCACACAGGACGTTTGACATCCAAAAAGCTATAGAGTCGCTGGCTGCCTGGGCTGTTGTTCAGTTTACTGATACAAATTTCTGAAATTCATAACTAGTTCTATAAAAATTTAAATCACACAAATTCAGTCATTTTGAAAAGCTACAAATGTTAACTTGATACTAAAAATAATTCCAGAATGAAACTGATACGTTTAGTTAGTTGGACCCTATGGAACAGTAACCAGACTCATGGGGCGCTACTGGTACTGACAGTTAACTTCAAATATACATAACTCACTATTCAGACCTCCAAATGAGGTGATCTTGGTGTCCATAGAAAGCTTATGACCTCTAGTTTATGCATGTAAAATTTCATAAGCATTGGACACCATTTGGCTATCGAGTGACACAGAATTCAAAACTTCCAGTATGAATAGTACCCATACCAGAATCCATGAAAAATCCCAACTTTGAAAATTCATCAAATATTCTCTAGGTCTCTAAAAATTATGGTCTTTAGCTTTCCAAAAAGCTCTTAATAACCTAATTGCATGCCAAGTTTTAGGGCAAGACTAACTCATTTGGCCAAAAAATAGCATAGGGTTCTATTATGGTCAATTTTGGCTCCATATTGGGTACCAAGATCGCCAAATGGATTTCCCTTGGTCTTGGCACCTTTTGGGCAAGTTTAAAAGCATATTTAAGACTTGTGTGAGCTGCCCAAATGGTCCAAATCTCATGCATATCATTTTGGCCATTTCACCCTCACTTATACACATATTCATCAAACTTTAAATTCTCATTCTATAGCCTTACATACTCAAAACATGGGCTAGTGGTCATATATCATAATCATACATCTAAACATCACATAATAGTGTATTTACACATGTCTCAACATTCATAGTACATATACAATCTCATATACGTGATGAACCATCATTATGGTTCTAAAATGGATAAAACAAGGCATAAGCTTGTCAATCTCTCTTTTTCATTATTGTTGGCTCCCTTCACCATAATTACTTAGCCCACCTAGCGTATTAGATCATTGGAGAGGAGGGGATGAGATTCAAAGAATCCCAACAGCTCATCTCCCATTCAATCACACATAATATGTACAAAGCAAGCTTTTCAAATGCATGTATGGAAAAATGGAAGTCATGGACATTTTCAAAGCAACCTTGGCATGTGAATCAATCATACAAGACATTTAAGAGCTCACTAAGTGTTTGGATTAGCCTCACACCTCTCCTCATGGATTTTAGACTTGCCTCACCCATTCTTTAAGCACTTTGGACTCAACCATACTCTTGGGAGCCCACTTTGCTTTTGGAGACTCTTTACTTTGTCTCAACCAAGCTCAAGGGTTCTTGGCTCATCCTCACCAAAGGGAAGAGTTCTTGGCCTTTCCACACTCAAGCAAACTCGCACAAACATCATGTAATCATTTGAAAACATAACATAGTATCAAGCATCATGGCATATAAAGGCATGCTAGCATACTTTTCTTAGCTTGAAAATACATATACACACATTCTAAAACAAGCTAAACACACATCCATGCATGAGAGAAGGTGGAGAGAGCTACCTTGCACAATTTCACACACTTTTTCCTTAGCTTTCAAGCCTCCTCTTTCGGCCACACACCCACTATTTAGTGGAGATAGTTTCTCTTTGGCCTAGATACAATTTATGGGAACCAATTAGGTCTATAAAACATATTCTAAGGCTACATCACTTGATAAAACACTAGATTGCTCTATAGGCTCCATTATGGTCCATAATCACACCTAATGAAGCAACACCCATCAAATGACTTCTAGGCCTCATTCTTTCTTTTCAATTATGATTCTTGACTCCTTTTAAACCTCTTGGAGTCATCACATCATTAAAACAAAGGGCCTAGCATCATGTTGCTTCTTTAGGTCCTAATATGGAACCTATGGCACCAATTCACTTTCTTTGAGTTCTAAATTTTTTCTAAGGCTCTACTCATCTTCACTCATCACATATGACTCAAGAATAGCCTTAAAAAATTTAAAACTCTCCTTAGCTATAGGAACTTGCCTAGGCCGAGACTATGGGGGGGAAGAAGAGTTCATGGCCTTCTTGATTTTTTCTTGATGGGAGACACACTTGGGAGGCTTCTTAGAGGTCTTAGGAGCTCAATCAAACACTCATATATGCTAGGGAATGCATGAATCAAATCAGTTTTTACAATCCCTTCAAATGCACTACACTTTTTCTACTTAAAGTTTATTAATTTTTTTTGCAATTTCTTTGCTTTCTTGGATGGGAGGTGCATGTGGGAAGCTCTCTAGGGGTCTTAGGAGCATGTTTAAACATTCAATTAAGTCTAAGAACATTCATATAAAATCATATTTGTAAGGGAGCATTTGGATCCCTAATAGTTCTATCTTGTCTCCTAATGCTCCTTTCTTGATTCTATTGGTTCCTTCTTAATCCTTGCCATCTAAAACCTCTAATCCCTCCATGAATTGGATAGAAAACATCCCATAAGACTTGGGCTCATGGTGGCCAAATTTGTGCAAGAGGAAGGGGGAGGGAGAAACTACCAAAGAATGGAAGTTTTACCTTGTTTTCTTGCTTTCTTTAGCTTGTTCTTCCACTTGGTTGGCTTACTCCCTCAATTTTTGAAATTTTCCTCTCTGTTCTGCCCCTAAAACAGCACCAAAATCTCCATTAAAACCATAGAAAGAAAGCTTGAGAGGAGGGGAGCAAGTTTCAAAAAGGAAGGATATGGAATTTCTTAAAGTTTCTTACCTTTTTCTTGAATTTCTTCCTCCAAAATCCTCCTCCTCTTATGCGCCTAAGAAGCTGGAGTTTTCCTCTGAAATTGGGCAGAAGCAAGTCTGTCTTAGAGAGGAGAGAAAGAACATGGCATATAAAGAAGCTTCCTTAACACTTTAATGCCAATTTTGTCCTTCGTTCTTAGCATTTTCGTTTCTGCTTTGTTTTAGCTCCTTTTTGATAACTGTCTTTTCCATCATAACAAATAGGTTCCCAATTTAATAAAATGCCTTTGAAATTACTCAAATCGGAGCTAAAACCTTCTGGAACGAATCGGTCAAAGTTTAGGTCAACTGACGTCGGAAAGAGTACACCGGAGGGGTTTACCAGTCCCGGGTCTTCCCATGGTTTTTGGGGCTTCTGAGAACCCTGGACAACTCAAAATTTCTATTTAAAAAGCCCTCCTGTGAGTTTTCCAAAAGTGCCCATATTTACGAAAATGCCACTAGCCTTTCGGCAAATTTTTCGAATTACTCTGGCCTTGATTTCTGGGTAACTCAAGGCTTAAATCCTCATTTTCCATTATTTAGAATTTTATCATAATTTTATTTGGCTCCAATTCCTTCTATTTCAGGGACTTCCTTTTGTATTTGGCCCATTTCTGACGTTTACGGAGAAACCGAACATTGCGTTTCTCACATTTACGAAGGGACTGGATGTTACACCAAGTGTAAGTTCTTATATTTTAATTACTTAAGATGTATTTATTGAGGAGCTAGGCCTCATCTTAGTTGGGATTGAATGCATGAACCTTTAATACTTGATGTATGAATTTTTTTGAATTTATGGTATGGTATACTATTGGAAATGTACTTATGTGATGCATTAGATGTTGATATGAACCATTGATGTATGAAATCTCTGACGGAATGTGTATCGAATGTTAATTGTTGATAGTTTATGAATTCTTGTTGGTATTACTCTACGGACTTGCTGATATAAGGTAGTTGGAGGAGTGAAAATTAACACTTAAGTTTTGAATTGGTAATGGTAGAATAGCTGGTAAATAGGGCAAATAAATACCATTAGAGTCATATAAAACAAGGGAAAGTGGTCCTAGGGTGTTCCTAAGAAGACAATTGGAGTGCATGAGACAAAATTTGGGAGATGTAGTTATAGGAGGGAGTCACGCCACAGCTAGAAAGGCCTCCCGTGGCCTCGAGAGTGACAGAGGCGAGGTGCACCACGGGTTGAGAAATCCAACCACGGTGCAAAGCTAAAATGTTGCCCAGGGAGGGTGACAGAGAGCAAACTTGCCACGGTGCAACATGTTTCGTCGCAGCTTAAATCGAGAAAACTAGGTCATGAGTGTACAGTAGCAAGTCTCACTGTGGCGTAAGAGTTTTCCACCGAGGCGAGAATTGGGGGAGTTCGAACAGTAGTCCCAGGAGGCATTTCTGCCGTGGTGCCACATAGGATGCCATGACAAAATTTGCGAAAAACTACCCAATGATTCCAGAGAGCAACTTAACCATGGTGTGAACGGTCTGGGCTGCAGCGCAAGTCCCCAAATTCCTACCTTTAGCCTAGAAACCCCCGTTTCTTCAATGGTAATGCTAGGAAATGATGTAGGAAAACTTGTAGGAATTTTTTGTGTGTTGAAACTGATGGATGGATGAATTACAAACCCCTTATGATAGTACAATTCCTTTTATGTATTCTCATGGATTGTGGTTGTTTAGTGATGACCCTAACATTAAGGTTTAAATTTCCCTATATTTTCATAATGTAATAAATTATAACGACTCAAAACCTTGATCATTAATTATTAATCATGTATTTAACCATAATTACCATGTATAGAAGATAGGGTTGTCTCAAAAGTGGCCCACATCTCATGGAACTCAAGGGGAAGTATAAAATACATACATATATTTTTTATCCGATTTTGCTCTTTTTCTATTCAAACTTTGAAAAATTATAACTAATTCTAAAAAAATCAAAATCATGCATTCTTGGCCATTCTAGAAAACTACACATGTCTACTTTATGCTAAAAATATGTCTAGACCATAACATCTAACATAGAGGACATTTGACATTCAAAATAGTCCAAAAGTTAGGCTGTTTACTAGTGCTGTCACAGAATTCTGCAGCAAACATTAAAAATGTCTAATTAATTTCACAAAAATTCAATCCATGCAAATAGCAATCTGTAAATCTATGGATGTTAGCTAAAGGTAAAAAATTACTCCAGACGTTGAAACTCAATCAAACAATAATTGAGGTCGGGTAAAGTTCTTAATACTAGACAGATTTTTTGAAAATTCATATCTCCCTCTCTAGATAACCAAATGAGGTGCTTCTAGTTGGCACAAGTCCCTAGGAATATCTAGTTTCTCTGTATAAAATTTTGTGGTAATTGGACATCATTTGAGCCCTGCGTGATAGATTTTATTTTCGGACCTGAGTGAATAGTGACATGACCAAAACCAGAAAATTTGCCAACTTTAAAAATTCATCAAATATTCTGTAGACCTCCAAAAATTATGTTATTTACCTTCCCAAAAAGCTCTCAATAAGCTCTAATTGTATTCCAAATCTTAGATTAAGAAGAGATCATTTGGATAAAAAGTGATATAGGATTCCATTATAGTCAATTTTGGCTCCATATAGGGTACCAAATTGTCCAAGTGGCTTTCTTTGGGTTTTAACACCTTTTGGACAAGTCTAAAAGCATAATTAGGACTTGTATGAGCTGCCCAAATGATTCCAAATCTTATGTATCTCATTTTGGTCATTTCATCCACACATATGCACAATTCCATAATGCCATCCAAAAAGCTATAATGCCATAACATGCTCAAACTACATTATAGTAATCACATAATACATTCTTCTATTTATACATAACATATTATCATAATTACATATATTCATAACATCATAATACATATACATCTATTGGTTACATTTTTTGCCATTTGCATAGCCTTAAAGTAGCAAAATTTAAGCACTTTTATGTCATTCTTTCTTCTTCAAGGTAGTTGGTTTCCATTTTCTTGTTCTTTTAGTCCACCTAGCATGTTAGAACATTGGAGAAGAGGGGATGAGATTCAAAGAATCCCAATAGCTAATCTCCCATTCAATCATACATAATGGATGCAAAACAAGTCTCATAAATGCATATATGGTCATGTTGACATGTGCAAACATTTAAGAGGCATTTTCATCATTTAAGAAAGTCATACATGGCATGCAAAGGCTTGCCAAGAAAGTGGATTGGTCTCACCCAATTTCTTGTAGATGTTAGACTTGCCTTATCCATTCTTTAAAAAATTCTTAGACTCAACCAATTTTAAGGGTTTTTGGCTCATCCTCACTATGGTTAAGGGTTCTTGGCCTCACCACACTCAAGCAAATCAAAGCACATATCAAAATCATCATATGAAAGCATATTGTAACATCATGGCACCATGGAATCAAATTCATGCTAGAACACTTTTCATGGCTTAAAAATACACATACACACATTCAAAGACAAGTAAGGCAAACAATTATGCATAAGAAAAGGAGGAGCGAGCTACCTTGGACACGATTACACACTTTTTCTCTTGAATCCAAGCTTCCTCTTTCGGCCACACACACAATGGTGTGGAAATGATTTTTCTTGGCCTAAACACAATTTATAAAAGCCAATTAGATTTATGGAATTAATTCTAAGGCCACACATATGCTTAGATACTAACTTAACCTATAATCCTCATTATGGTTCCATAATTGCACTTAATGAAGTAACACCCCTTAAATAAATTTTAAGCTTTATTCTTTTCTTTCAAATATGATTCTTGAATCAAGTTATAAGATGGCTTATGGTGTGTTCTTAGTAATTAAGGCTCAAATCCATTCATTTAACCTTTTAGATGTATGTATAAGTATTTCCTTTTCTTTTATGAGGTGTATATGCTGAATTTCTATTATTTGGATTGAGTTTTAGTGCATGGCTTTTACATGCATGAAAATGGAGATGTTGGGAGTGATCCATTATGAGTTCTTGGTATTCTGATCTTTATTAGTGTAATGGACCTTTTGAGAACTTAGGTAAGTAATTTCTAATGAATTCTTGATGAAATGGATTAATGGATAGGAAACTCTTTTGTTAATAATGGTTAAATGATGATAATTATACTTGTCATAAGGTTGGTAGGCCTTTAGATTATGTTAGTAGTTAGAGAATAAGTAATTGGGCTTTAATTTCTTAATTCCATATATATGTTCATTTTAATATGATATTTACTACATATATATGTTTTTGAAATGCTAAATGATTGGTTGGTTACTTGAATTGTTATTTTTAAGACTGTGAGTGAGTCCTTAGTGAAATTATGGTGTGGCTACCACCCGTGTATTATGTTTTGATTTGGCACCAAGTTGTGATCAAATTTATGAATGTATTGAGTCCAGAGTATGCTTGACAGGGAGTTAGCACCATGGACAAGGCTTTCCCTATGTTATTGACCGTTAACATATTGTATGTGATTGTTAATATGGAATAATAGTTACTAGTAGTTCAACTAGTGCATTTGTTGATGATATTGATGTCTTCAGTATGTTTCTCTATATATTTGCATTATATTGATTAATCTGTATATATATATATATAGAATTTGACTCTTGTTACTGAGATTATATATCTCACCCCAATTGTAGGCTAACATTTTCAAGAATCGAACCTCTTAATAGTAAGGAGAAGCTAATGGAAATCTACCATGGTGGTTTAGTAATGTATAGGCTTGAATGCCTTATTTAAATAGGGTTTGTATGTAGGTATGCTAGCATTGCTTGTTGTGTTGTATAATTGCTGCATTACATCATGTATTGCCAAGTATAGGGATTAATTTTATATTCTGAGACATTACAGAATTGGTACTTATGATTATATTTAGATGATTATTAATGAGCACCTTAGAATTATATGACTTTTGAATATTTAGTATTGTAGTATTAGTGTTTGAGTTGTTGACATGGAAGGTTTGTAATGCGCTTTTATTGCCTTGATCATGTAGAAGGTGAAATGGTAAATCTTTTTTGTGTTGCCACAACAGATTTTTCTATCATGAGTCATTATATGGTGACTTTGGGAAGTGACACGGCCATGTTTTGAACCAGGGATTGTACCAAGTGTAGAAGGATGTAGACAAGCTTAATTTGTCAATTGAAACTTACTCAAAATGGTTTAATGATCTTAGGTAATGTAAGGAGGATTTTAGGTTGTCATTAGAGGCCCTAACATATCATTTGCTATCATAGGCCCTTAAGTGTAACATCGGTAAGTGCCATAGCCATCTTTCACATTTGAGGTTTCCCTGGAGAGTTGTAGGTAAGAGCATGTTCAATTACACCATTGAATCTTGCTCCAAGCATGTTAGTAGCCACAAGTGGTGTATAGAGTGTTTTGAGTTTAGTTTGAGCTAATACACCTCTTTTACCATCATAGTGGGTTGTGAACTAGTACATGATAAGAATAGCTTACTTGTAAATAGTCTTTAGGGTTCATGATTTTATAAAATCAATTAACTAGATGTAAGATGGGATACAAGCCTTAGAAGGATGGTCTTTTGGTCCCAAATTGGTATTAGAATGGATCTTGGAGAGTAGTAAGTAAGCCATTTCATATATCTTGACTGAAGGAGATAGTACAGGGTCAATTCGTAGCCTGAATCCTCTTAAGTCATGGCCAAATCACATCCAGGGGGTAACAGAATTGAATTATGCCACGACATGAGTTCCTTAGTTACGACGCAACTCGAGGAAATTAGAATAGGAGTATTCTAAAAAGCAATCTCATCGCAGTGTCAGAGGGGCTTGCCACAGTGAGAATTAGGCAAGCATGTTGAAGGCGTTTTAGTAGGCTTTCTCACTGTAATGCCATGTAGGCTCATTGTAGGGAGACATAGGAGTTTTTGAATAGTAAGGTCCAGAGGATAACCTCACAGTAGCACAGGAAGCTTAAGTCACGGTGAGACACAGGAATTTTTCACTTCTAAGTACCAGTAGCTAGTTAAATTGTGGCGTGGGTATTTTAAGTTGTAGTGGAAAATTAAAATTTGTGTTCCACTGTTTCAAAAACTAGTTTAGCCATGGCAAAGTTATTCTAAGTCATAGCCTAAGTATCCAAATTCCCATTATAAATTAGAAACCTTGGTTTTCACTATGGTAATGACATGTATTGACTTGTAAACTAATGTAAATGAGTTTCATGCTTCTTATAATTAAATGTGAATGGAATTGAGATCTTATAGGAGAATTTTTGTATCTTTTAGTTATGAATCTTGTTTCTTCCTTATTTGGTGCTCAAGAATAACTGAAAAGGTTCAAATGTCCCCAGGTTTTTCATCCGTTAATAATTAATGCTTAACTTTAAGTACTTATGTTTAAGAGACCAATTAAGCTGAATTAATGTGTTTAGAAGTTAGGGTTGTTACACTTCCAATCTTTCTTAGTGGGGTGTGATTTTGAATTGTGTTTGGCATACTTTTATGGTTACTCTAAAAATAGTAGAATTGTTTATGCACATTCTCATCTTGTGGTAAACTCTCACTTGGATTAACACGTTAAGGCACATCTCCTTGTCTTCATTATCTTGATCTCATGTCTCATAGAAAGATTTATACCTATCAATTTCTCCTCTACTAGGAAATTAATTATCTAAATATGGTATTTCTGGACTCAATTTTAATTATACTTTTACATTAATTTTCACAAATAAAAATGTACCCCTTTGATTGTCTTGAGTATCTAATAAAGATGCACTTTTTATTATTTGAAACTAATTCTCATACTTATAAGAATTATCATGGACACAAGTAGTTGATCCTATGGTCTTAGGATACTCAGATCTAGCTTACTACTTGTCCATAATATATAGGGTATGAAAGTAATTGACTAAGAGGACACCAACCTAAGTTTGAAGACGTTAATTTACAACTCATCACTCCAATAGAAACTGATAAGTTTACTTGATTTTTCATCAACTTAACCATTTCGAGTAAGGTTTTAATTCTTTTTTTTAGCATCTTTATTTGTTGTAGAGTGTTAGGAATTTTTAAATGTCTCATGATTCCTTTCTTCTTAAGACTTTTTGAACTAATTTAAAAAATATTTACATCCTCAATCATAACTAAAAATTTTAATCTTCATGTTTATTTGATTCTCAACCATGTTCATATTGTGTCCAAAACACTTATATACTTCTAATTTATAAGAGACTAAATATACTTGACTATATGCTAAATAATCATCAAATATGTAAAGAGATTTGAGTTTTATGTCTTACTTAACATTCTTTGAACCATATAAATTAGAATGAAATTAATTTGCAATAGATTTCCAATAAATGTAACACCATAATTCTCTAACTCATCTTAAATTATTTCTAGGCTTCCTTCCATGCATAATACAAGAATTCCAAGGAAAGCCATTAAAAATATTGTATTAAATAGTGTTACGTTGTGGATAAATTTTTTATTTCATGTCCCAATGACCATATGAACTCATCCATCTCATTCTCATAATTAAATACACAAATAAAACTCATAACCATCTCAAGAAGTGGTTAAAAACTTAAGCAAATGGAGTATGTACATAAAAACAATACAGGCAGCCTCAGGTTGATATTTCAATTTTTTGCTTGCAAATTTGGAAAATCATAACTAAATCTACAAAAATTGCAATCAAGCAAATCATAGTGTTTGGGAAAGCTCTAGATGTTAACTTTACACTGAAATAATTATAAGCCACAAAAACCTCATGTGGACTAAGTTTGACAATAAAAAATGTACAAAGGTCAAACTACCCAATATTATTAATACAGCTTACTGATATAAATTTTGAAAATATACAATTAATTTCAAAAAAATCCAATTCATACAAAATATACTAATTTGGAAATCTAAAGATGTTAACTAGAGGGGAAAAATAGGTCTAAGTCAATCTAAGAGCATTCGGAGCCCAAAAATTGATGAAACAATGATAGAGGTCTAACTGTGCACCTAAAACAGAATAGAAATTTCAAAAATTCATATCTCCATCTCTAGATATCCAAATGAGGTGCTTCTAATTGGACCAGGTCACTGGGAAGGTCTAGTTTCTCTTTGTAAAATTTCACAACAATTGGACATCATTTCCCCTACATATGATCGAGATGCAAATTCTGACCAATTGCACAGTGACAGTACCAAACCATGGAAAATTTTCAACTTTAGAAATTTACCAAATATTCTCTAGAGTTTGAAATAATATGGAATTTAGCTTCCTAAAAATCTCTAGATAAGATTTATATGCATGCCAAATTTCATCAAAAAAATTTTTCATTTGGTCAGTTTGTGACATAGGGTTGCAAAATGCTCTTTTAAAGCTTTATATGGGGTCTCAAGGGGTCCACTCTTGCTTCTTCTCATTCTATGGCCACATGAGCACGTGAGAAAGCATTAAAATACTCTATCAAACATGTATTAAAGGGGTAATAACCCAGATTCCATAATCTCACTCATCCACACTAAGATATACACAAGAGCCATACTTGTATAACTTTGCATATCTAAGTCAAATTCATGTAATATCATTCACATGGGTCTAGTTCTCATACATATACAATATACCCATGCTTTTACAAATATTCATAAGCTCATACATCATATACGTTATGGAGATACATCATGTCAAAACCATATAGGTATAATACAAATATTTTACAACTCCATTGCTAATCTTCTTGCTTCCAAGTATGGTGGCTCACATTTCCTTGCTCTCTTGATCCACCTAGGTATATTAAGTAATAGGGATGGAAGAGTGAGATTTTAGGAATCCCAATAGCTCTTCTCTCTTTCAAACACATATAATGGATGCCATTTTCAAGTCTAGAAATGCATGCAAAGCTTTCTTGAAAATCATGAACATATATAAAGCATTTCTTTCATTCAAGTGCACATAATCATCATACATAAGCTTGTTAAGATAATGGTTTGGCCTCATCCATTCTCTTTAGGACTTTTGGACTTACCTCACCCACTTTCAAGAAAATGTTGACTAAGCTTTACTTTTTCTAGAGACTTTTGACTTATCCTCACCCTAACTAAGGGACTTTTAGCCTCACCACACTCAAGTAAGCCAAGAACATACATAATACATCTTACAAACACATAAACATAGCAATATGGTACCACGGCATTTAAATACTTGTTAAAAATATAATTCACAACTTAAACATATGTATATGCATTCAAAAACAAGAGAACATCCAAGTATGTATGAGAGAAAGGAGAGAGAGCTACCTTGCATGCATAACACACTTTAACCTCTTGAATTCTCTTCCTCTCCCTTGGCCAAACACCCACAAAGAGGTGGAGCTTGACTCCCTTGGCCTAATCACATGAAATGGGATCCAATTATACTCTTGGAACAATTACTAAAGCCACACACCCACTAAAATAACTTAGTTACTCAAATGGTTCAATTATGGTTTCATAAGGCACCTAATGAAGTAGCCTTGGGAAAACATGATCTTGGCTCTATTCTATTCTTTAATCTATGACTCTTGAGTCCATTTAGACTCCTTGGAGCCATTACACAATTATTTTAAGGAGCCTAACTAGGTGTTGCTTCATTATGCTACAATATGGAACCTGTAGCTTCATCTCATTATCTATGATTTCTAAAAATTTCTAAAGCTTCCTCTCATCCTCTCCCATCATATATTCCTCAAAATCAAGCTTGGAATAAATTAAAACTACCCCTTGGTGCTTCCTCCTCCCTAGGCCGAAGCTATGCACCATTAAGGGAGCTATGGAATGTTCTTTGTTTTTTTAATGGGAGATGCCTATGGGAAGCTTCTTAAGGATCTCTAGAGCTTATATAAACATTGATTTTAGCCTAGGAATTCTTGCATCAAAATAAAATTTTAGTTGTGTTCACAATCCCTAGCTTTTCCCTATCTTGCATTTTTATGGTTTTTTGTTTGTTTTCTTTGTACATTCTTACTCCCCACACCTTAATTCATATAATTCATCCTTGGTTCTACCCAAAATCTATTCCCTCTTGGTTGGTCATATGTGGGACAAAACTTTCAAGAAGAGGAACACGGGAGAAGAGGCATGGAACTACGAATTTTACCTTAAATTCAAGCTTTTCTTAAATGCTCTTTCTTTTCCTTTGGCTTTCCTCCTCAATTTCAAAATTTCCCCCTCTAGTTTGAGCTTAAAATAGACCCAAAAACTTCAATAAATCTATAGAAAGAAAGAGGAGAAAGAGGGAAAGAAGATTGGTGAAAGAGAAAGCATGAAAAACTATGAAATTCTTACACTTTTTGCTAGGTTTCTCTCCTCCTTTTTCCCTCTATCTTGTGTGCCATTCTCATTTTCCCCTTGGTTTTGTTTTAGCTTAGAAAAGTCAGTCATAAGGAGTGGGGGCAGAAGTGGGGACATTTTTATAATCCTAGGGATTCATTTAAGTAACTTTTAAAATTTGTAATTTAGTTCATCTTCTTAGTTTTGTCCATTTGGGCTCATTTCAACTCCTTTTTTAGAACTGTCTTTTCCATCATAAAATTTGTGTTCTCTAATTTATAAAATGGTTTTGGTTTCACCCAAATTAGATTTAAAACTATTCCAAATCATTCGGTCAAAGTTTTGGTCAATTGATAGCTAAAATTACTTACTGAAGGGGTTTAAATGTTCTAGGGATTCCCATGATTTTCAGGACCTCTAAGAACCCCAAAAAGCTCAAATTTCTTATTTAAAAAGCTTCCTATGAGTTTTCAAAAATTACAAAAATGTTCCTACTTTCTTCGGTAAATTTTCTAAGCTCCTCTGACTTTGGTTTTTAGGCATCTTAAGCCTTAAATCCTCATTTTACATTATTTAAAATTTTATTTTAATTTTAGTTGGCCACAAATCCTTCTATTTAAGAGACTTTCTTTTATATCTAGCCCATTTATGATGTTTATGAAAACCAGACATTACAAAGCCTAACTCCTTTTCTATATGGTTTCCTAATTGCTTTATTTGCTAGGCAATTCACATATAGAAGCATACATAAAATAGAGATTGATCCTAGAATTTTTTTCTTTTTGTTAGTCTACTAATTCTCTCTTAACCTATATGGCTTAGTCTAGGTTGCTAAATATTCACATCCAAATATTAAATAAAAATAAGAGTATTTGGCAAAGTAATCATATTCATAATTATGCCTAGTAAAATAATACCATCTTAAAGGAAACTAGAATCATGTTCATTGTCCATTTTCTAATGTCAAATGGAATTGCCATGAAGATCAACGCTAATAACTTAGATTAAAAAGAAAAGTCACAAAAATTCAATTTTGTTGTGTAATATTTGATCTTTTAAAATTAAGCCAAAAGCAACAAGATAACCAAGGAGGACCTTAGAATAGAATGAATTAGGGTTAATTAAGAATAGAGTAATGATTTAAGTATCCAAAAATGAGGGAATAAAGAAAAAGGTGGCCCGAAACAAAAGCCAAAGTGGCTAGACGAAATAAATCGAAAATATAATGGCAAAATTATAATTTCGGGTAATTTTTTAGAAACTTAAAGAAGAAAGTTTTAAATGGTAAAATTAAACTCACTAGGGTTCTCAAAAGCCCTGAAAACTATAGAAATCCTTAGAATAGTGTCACATTCTAAATTTTTGTAACTATTAACATGATCAAATTTGGTGAGGAACTAACTTGCTTAATAAATACTAAAGAGGAGGGTAGATGCTAGGAGACCTAAAAGAGATGATAACACATCCACTTGTTTAACATGAGAGTAAGTAGGGATACTTTAAGACAAGCCTACAATCACTTATGATAGCACCTCCTTACTTCCACCTACGTAGGGATGTGAGTATGTGTACTCGACCAAGTAGCAACCCAATTAACCTTGCATATTGTAAGCGCAAAACTACCAAGATCTTGGAATGAGTCTTTGAATTATCAACATATACATGACTGAATGAATGTGATGGGGGAGAATGAAATAAGAAAACTACAAACCTACTCTTGAAAGGCTCCACCAAAGATGTGTGTGTATGTAGCTACTAAAATACTAAGGCATAGAAATAACCCTAGCCGTGAAGTGGAGAAAGCATCCATTTAATGTAGCTTAATGGAGAAAAAGAATATATATCATGTGCTACCACCTAACATGTGTACCGAATAGAAAATGAAGTAACAAATAACTCACAACCTTCCCTTGACACCTCATGCTTCCTTATGTGTAATGTTGTATATGAGTATGTAGATGGTATTTAATTGACTTAATTGGTGTGTCCAGCCATGGAGAAGCTAGGATAAATATAAGAGGAAGCATTTGAGTGGAGAATGGGAGGAAGAGACGCATGGTTGGATGATTAAGTAGGAAAGGAATTAGTCTTCATCCTTGCCACCTCATGCTTACACCTCCACTCACATTATTCAATTGAAAATTGGTTAGTGCCCTGAATTTGCAATTGCCGTGGGAGTTAAATGATATATAATGGATGTGTTAGGTGGGAATAAGATAGAGGAAATGCTGCCACATGGTTAGCACCGGTCATAGCATGGAAAGGAATACAAATCAAGAAAATTAAATCAAAGGAAGCCACCTCATGCTTGCACCACCCACCTTCATATATATATATATATATATATTCAACTGTAATTTGCTAATGCCCGTATTTGGTTTCATAGCAGGAGTTAAATATTGCCTTTAATATATAGTTTAAATGAGAGTAAGACACATATCTGCTGCCACCTAGCAATTGCACCGAGTCAAGGAATTGTGATCTGCCTTCATGCCACCTAATAGCAATGAAAAAGCAAGAGCTGTCCGTTGCATTAATTACCATTCACCGTAATTCACTTTAGGCTGAGGGAAGTAGTGGTAAGAATGGAGAAAATTCGGACAGCCATAGAAGAGGACAGAAGAGAAGAAAAACCAAAGTACAAGGACTCCATAAAAGGTAAGTTCTCCTTGTTCTGGACTGGGATGTTTTGGCCTTGTAGAATTAGTTAGAAAAGGATTTTCAAGCCAAAATTTTTATAACAGGTCGTCCATCCCTTATACTTGAAATCTGGAAAATTACAGAATTTTTGGAACAAGGTAAACGAAAGAAACAACCCACTAATTCAACTTAGCTTCTGTACAGGACAGCTTGGGGCTGATTTCATAAAGAATTTTGTTAAATTGGTAAATGAAGTAATTAGTGAATGAAATTTGGTGGAGAGGTAGCTAAGACGTATAAATTTAGTTTTACAAAGTGTTAGAATTTTCTGGGCTCATTTGGTAGGATAACAAAGCCAGAAACAGCAAGGGCAGTGTACAGCGAGCTCAACTGAGGTAGTGACCAAAACAGTAGGAGTTCAGGGGTTATCCTTGGGAATTCTTGAAAACTGTTTCTGTGGCTTATAATTAACATAATGAGGGGTCACTATGGTAATTTTTATGATTTTTGGAGGTCATTTAGTGGAGGAAAGAAATTTCACAAAAACAGGCCCAAAATGTCATAAATTGAGACCATGGTAGTTTTCATTTTTTGCTGTTGTAGTGTGAATTTGTATGGAAAATTAGAGAATCCAGCTTGGAAATAAGGGCTAAGCACTTAACTTTGAAACACTGGAGCACACATAAATAACTTAGATAGTAACTAATTAATAAGAAGGAAGAGAAAATAAAGATGTGATTGTTTACAATTAGGAATTCCAATCGTCAACTAATGAAAGGGGTTTAGGAATTTCGTACGAGGGGATTAGTACTTTAATTGCAATGTAAATACTAACCATGACTCATCCTTAATTAAGGCAATGCATGATTGAATTTAGGAAGGCAATTGGGACAACAAGAATTGAGGAATAACGTGACCAAACGACGGTGACGAAACAGGTAGATAACATGGCGTTCTGTTTGTTTACATACGTAATTGCACTGAATGATTTTCTAAATTTTGTATGTTGTGCATGGATGCATATATCCACTAATGTGACTCTCTTGAGTATTAGATCACTGTTATTGGCCAATGACCAAAGTATAATAGCCTAACGAATGAATGTATACTGCTATCTTGGGTTTGCATGTTCCTGTACCGAATGGTGTACCAAAGTATTCTTATTCAGTGTTCTCTGTATGTGTAAACTGGGAAACCATTGTTATCTACTGGGATTATATCTCATTATAAAGCTAACTATTTTTCACGCAATACCCATACTACAAATGGAGCCCACTCTACAGAGGAGAACTAAACCAATCTGGAGACTGTAGTAGCTATAATTGTTGTAACTTCCATGAATAATGTTAAAAGCGACAAGCTTGACTGTAGTGAATATTTAACATTGTTTACTACCTCCTTGTTGGTTATGTATAAATTTTACACATGAGAAATTTGCCGTAAGTTAACTGTGATGTTTATTGGGGCTACCGAACTCCCTGTACAAGTAAACTCTTATATTTGCATTTGCATGAAATTGATTATCATAACCATGGAAGTAGTTCTAGCATATTAACATTATCAACTTATGGTTTTCTTGTGAAAATGATGAAGGATGTCTAGGTATGACTATTATCCTCCTAGGTCTAGGATCTTGTTGACAGGATTTTGGACTCTACACTATAGGATTAAAGACCTTGTCGACAGGATCTTGGACTTTGCCTTGTAAAACTTAAGACCTTGTCAACAGGGTCTTAGTAGTATAAGATCCTTCCTTATAGTAAGTTATAGCATATGCAAAGTGTAGGTATGACAAATAGTCAAAACCCCTCCAGTGTATATTTTAGATCATCAGTTGACCTAAACTTTGATTAGATGATTCAGTATAGTTTTGAATCTCATAAAATTAGAATTAAATATTTAAATATAGTAGAGTACCTAAATTTTCATATGGAAGAGACAACACTTAAAAGAATTTAAAATGAGCCCAAGTGGAGCGGTTAAAGTTATAGGACGTAACAGGAATTTTGTAATTGTTATAAAACATGCCCTTTCACTTCATATAAGGCCAGCCACATCCGCCTACCTCCACAATTGACCTACAATAGCTCTAAAACAAATCAAGAAGGGTGCACAAGGGAAGGAAAAGGAGGATGGAGAAGGAGCAATCTAGGTAAGGAATCATGCTCTTTTTCATGGTTTTGCTTTCACCAACTTTGTTCTCCATTCTATTCCTTCTTTCCTTGTAGTTTTAGTTTCTTAAAAGATGGGTTTTTATGGTTGAACTTTTAGAAGAATGAGGGGATTTGAGGAAACCAAGTATAGCATCAAATTCCTCTCTTGATAAGCTTTAGAACAAGGTATAAATAATGGTAGGAAAATGGCTTCTTTTTGTCTTCTCTTTCCTTTTCATGTTTAGATAGCTTTAGCACCATAAGAAGGGAATATGTTTTGAATGAAAACAAGGTAGAACTAGGGATTTGGAAGTGAGGAGAACAATATGAAATCAATGGAATTTATTAAACGCTTGTGGAATGCAACTTATGGATATTAGGGTTTCCATTGCACTTTAGGAGTTTTAGAACAAATAGGAGACATTTTAAGCTATATGAGTTCATGATTAAGTTAAAGAGAAACAAGGAATATGTATATGCATCAACATCTTAGAAGAAACAAAGAAAATTTCATGTTGCTCTTCCATGGATCGTGGTTTGGCTAAGAGGGGTATGGAGCACCTAAAGGGAGTTTTCTGGAGTTCCAATGATTTAAGAGCCTTAAATTGGAAGTTGAATTTTTAGGGCCTAAATTAGATTAAAGAAGCAAAATGGCTTTAAACCCCTTTAATCGTGCATATGATGATTCAAATGGGCTTTCTTAGAGCTATAAGACTTATAGCAAGCAAGAGTTTGGAGTTTGGAAAGTGAAAACCTAAAATTGCTTCTTGTTGGACCTAAAATAGTCATAAACTCTAAGACTTTAATAGGTTTAAATGAAAATAATAGGACTTAGAATAGACTTTAATGGATTAATTTGCCTTATGGATTGATGTTTGTAGGCCAAGCTAGTTTAAACCCACCAAATGTAAGTGTCAAGCCAAGAAGAGCCAAGATAAGTAAACCAAGAAGTGTAGAATAGACTTTAATAGATTAATTTGCCTTATGGATTGATGTTTGTAGGTCAAGCTAGTTTAAACTCACCAAATATGAGTGTCAAGCCAAGAAAAGCCAAGATAAGTAAACCAAGAAATGGGTTAGTGGCATTTTAGGTTTCTCCAAGTTCCAAGGTAGCTTCATCTCCCTTTCTTGCATGCATTTGAATGCTTGAATGAGTTAAAATGCTTGTGTGTTGTTGTTGTTTGATGCATTCATGTAATATGATTGCTATGTTTTCCAAAATAAGTTATATGTTCATGAAAAGTTAATATGATGGCTCTTAGCTCCCTAAGGCATAGAATTGAGTGCAATAGCTCTTCCTTGGCCTCTGGTTGAGATTAGTTTAGTCTAGCTAGTTTATAATGATGCCATAGCTTGAGAATGAATGAGATTTTATACTGTATGATGCATTTGAGTTACATGAAACACGTGCATACCATTTTTACGCCACATACATTGCATTTGCTTATGGTGTTCATGTGTGCATTGATTGGTTGAGATTGGCTACTAAGATTCTTCCCATAATCTCTCTCATATCTCCCCATGAACCATTTCAGGGTCATCAAGCCAAAGCAAGGAAGTTAGAAAGACTTTGATGTAATACCCGATTCCTTTGTAAATGGCCTAAAACTAATAAGTTATGAAAGGAAGTTCCCTAATGGAAAGAGTTAAGGCCAAACAAAATTAGAGCAATGATCTAGACATCAAAAAATGAGAATACAAGGCCAAAGATGCCCTGAAAATAGGGCCAGAACAGCTAAACAAAATTTGACGAACATATAGTGGCATTTTTGTAAATTTAAGCACTTTTAAGAAAATGCAAAAGAAGGTTTTTTAAATGAAAAAATTAAGTTTCTCATGGTTCTCAGATGCCTTAAAAACCATAGAAATCCCTAAATAATTTAAACCCTTTCAATGTACAATTTTAGCAAACAATTGACCAAAATTTTGACCAAACAATTTGGTAAAATTTTAAATCCAATTCTGGTGAAACCAAAGCCATTTTATAAATCAGAGGAGTTAAATTTTATGATGAAAAAGATGGTTTGTAAAAAGGATTTAAAACAAATGTATACCAAGCAATTTAAATGTGGTGGCAAAAGTGTAAATAAAGGCAAATGCTATAAAAATCCCTTTCACCTTTTATTACTTGGCACACCTTTTTCATCCTCATTTTTCACTAACCTGAAGTAGCTCCATACAGGTCTAGAATGGCATCCAAAAAGGAGAAGAGAGAAGGAGAAAGAAGGCAAAATAAGTATTGAAATTTACAAAATTTCATGGTCTTATCTTCATAAATCTTCTTCCTGTAATATCCAGTTCTCTGAAAACAAGAGAAAATGCAAGAAATGTAACATATGGTTTCTCCGTAAACATACAAAATTCACCAGATGCAAAAGGAAGTCTCCCTAAATGACTTAGTTAAGGTCTTAAAAAATTTGAAAAGCATTCTAGACTCCTAAAAATGAGAATCTCAGGCTCAGACGAAAAGAAAAATAGAGCTAGAATGTAAAAATGAATTGTGACGAAAGGTTGACGAAATGTAAGGGCATTTTCATCATTTTGAGCAAATTTTGGAATTCTTATAGGAGAAATTTTTAAATGAAATTTTTGATCTCGCCAAGGTTCTCAAGGGCCCTGAAAACTATGGGAAGCCCCGAGATAACTAAAACCCCTCCGGTGGACATTTTTCAATGTTAATGTACTTGGACTTTGACTGATTCGTTCGGGAAGGTTTTAGCTCCGATTTAAGTGATTTCAAAGGCATTTTACTAAATTGGGAACCTAAATTTCATAATGAAAAAGGTGATTCTCAAAAAGGAGGTAAAATGAGTTAGAAACAAAAATACCAAGAACAAAAGGCAAAATGCAAATTTTTGAAAAGTTTTTCCTCTTCCCACCTATATATATAGGGCGCCCCACTCTTCCACTCATTTAGCCACATACGTTTCTACCCTAAATCAAAGAAAAAACTCTAAAGAGAGTGGAGCACAAAAGGCAGAGGAAGAGAAGGAGAAATCAAAGGCAAAATGTATAGATTTTTTGTTATTTTTCATGCTCTTTCCTTAGCAAACCTCTTCTTCTTCATTTCCCTTTCTTTCCTATTATTATATTAAAGTATATGGATCTATTTTAAGGGAAGGAAAAAAGGGAAAAATTTTGATTTGAAGAGAAGAGGCCAAAGAAGGGAAGATTCGAGTAAGACAATAAGGAAAAATAAGGTAATTTCTCCTTCCATGATAGCTACCCCTTGTTCCTCTTCTCTCCTTGATTCGCCCCACTCAAGAAGCTATAGGAGGGCTTGGATTTTGGGTAGAACCAAGGGGTGAATCTTAGGAATTTAAGAGAGGAGAATAAGAATATGCAAAGAAAATTAAAAAAAAGTCATGGATTTTCAAGGTGGCAAACCTAGGGTTTCATGGGTTCCCTTGAAATTTTGATTTGATGTAATTATTTCTAGGCCTAAATGAATGTTTAAGTGAGTTTTTAAGATCTCTAGAAGTCTCCCCATATGCATCCTCCATCATAAAAATAAAGCAGACATCCATGGAGGCTAAATGCTATATAGTCTCGACCTAAAGGGGATAGGACACTTAGGGGAGAGTTTTAAATTTTTCTAGACCTATTTTTGAGTCATATATGATGAATGAAAATGAGGGGAAATCTTATAAAAAAATTAGGAGATCTAGAGAATAAATTGGTGGTCTTAGGTTCTATAATATGACCTAAAGAAGCAACATGTAGTTAGGCTCTTTGTCTTAATTGTGTGATGACTCCAAGAGGCTTAAAAGAAGTCAAGAATCATATATGAAAGGAAAGAATAGAGTTTAGAATTTATTTGATGGGTGTTGCTTCATTAGGTACACTTTTAGAGCCATAAAGGAGTTAATAGACTAAGTTAGTGTTTAAGGAAGATGTGTGGCCTTAGAATTAATTCCATGAATCTAATTGGTTTCCATAAATTGTGTTTAGGCTAAGAGAAACTAATCCCACACCTTTATGTGTGTGAGCCGAGGAAGGGGAGTATTATTTCAAGAAGAAAAGTGTGTGATTGCATCCAAGGTAACTCTCTCTAACTTTTTCTCATGCATGAATGTATGTTGACTTGTTTTTGAATGTTACGTATGTGTGTTTTAAGCTATGAAAAGTGTTCTAGCATGAGTTCTTATTCCATGGTACCATGATGATACATTATGTTTTCAAATGATATTTATTATGTTTATTTTGGTTTGCTTGAGTGTGGAGAAGCCAAGAATCCTTAGCCATAATGAGGATGAGCTAAGAACCCTTAAAGTTGGTTAAGATAAAGTAAAGAGTCTCGGAAGAGTGAGGTTGACTCCCAAAAGTAAGGTTGAATCAAAATTCTCTTGAAAAAATGGGTGAGGCAAGTCCAGAATTCACAAGTGAATGGATGAGGCTAATCCACTTACTTAGCAAGCCTATGGATGCCTTGTATGACTTACCCACATGCAAGATTTCCTTTTGAATGTTCATGTTATTTAATATGCTCATGCATGCATTTGTAAGACATGGCTTGCATACTTTATGTGTGGTGGAAATAAGAGATGAGTTATTGGGATTCTTTAAATCTCATCCCCTCCTCTCTAATTTATTAACATGTTAGGTGAATCAATTAAGCAAGGTAATGGAAGTCACTAAGCTAAGGAAAAGAAGGTTGACATTAAAATGTATGAAATGGCTTAGTTATGTCTCTCTTGTAGCCATACATGTAACACCATAATTTCTAGTTAATCTCATACTTTTTAATAACTCAAGTTCATGAATCATGTGAGTTACCAATGAAAATGGCAATAAAAATAATGGAAGAAAAAGAAATATTTTCACGTTGCGTCATGTATAAAAATTTTATTCGGTGTCACATGTACATTCTCATATTTATTTACATGAATACAACTTATTTGGATAATAAAATGTAACCTACAACTCATAGAATTCAAAGGGAAGCTCAAATTACTCTTGTATATTTTCAAGCAGAATTTGTCTCTTTTCTGACCAAACTTTCAAAAATCATGACTAATTCTAAAAAATTCAAATCATGTATTCTTAGCCATTATAGAAAGCTACAGAGGGCTACTTCATACTAAAAATATGTCCAGACCATAACACCCATCACAAAGGACGTTTGACATTCAAAAAAGTTTAGAAGTCAAGTTGTCCACTGGTGTTGTCACAGATTTCTGCAACAAATTTTGAAAATATCCAATTAATTCCACAAAAATCCACTTTATGAAAATAATATCAATATAAAAATTTGTGGATGTTAGCTAGAGGAAAAAAAATAACTCTAGACCAGCTCAGGCATGCCTAGACCTCAAAATCTGATCAAACAGTAACTGAGGTTGGATGGAATCCCTGATACTAGATAGAATTTTTCAAAAATTCATATCTCCCCTCTCTAGACATCAAAATGAGGTGCTTCTAGTTGGAACAAGTCACTGTGAATGTCTAGTTTTTTTGCATAAAATTTCATGGCAATTGGACATCATTTAGGCCCTATGTGACAAATTTTATTTTCAGACAAGATGAATAGTGCATCAAACCAAAATCAGAAAATTTGTCAACTTTGGAAATTCATCAAAATTCTGTAGACCTCTGAAAATTATATTCTTTAGCTTCCCAAAAATCTCTCAACAAGCTCTAATTTCATGTCAAAATCTCAAATCAATAAGAGCTCATTTGGCTAAAAAGTGATATAGGGTTCCATTATGATCAATTTTGGCTCCATATAGGGTACCAAAATGTCCAAATAGTTTTCCTTTGGTCTTGACACCTTTTGGGCAAGTCTAAAAGCATAATTAGGACTTGTATGAACTACCCAAATGGTCCCAAATCTCATGCATCTCATTTTTGGCCATTTCATCCACATATATGCATAATTCCATCAAACCATTTATGAAACTAATTTACCATCATATACTCAATTCACATTCTAGTGGCTACATAACATATCCTCTCATTCATATATGGTGTAATATCATAATTACACATGTTCAAGAGGTCATAGACCATATACATCATGGGATTATATTCTTTGACACAAATATGGCTTTAAAGAACCAAAAACTATGCATTAAGTTGTCAAGTTCTCTTCTTCAAGGTGGTTGGCTTCTATTACCTTGTTCATTTGGTCCACCTAGCATATTAGATCATTGGAGAGGAGGGAATAAGATTCAAAAAAATCCAATAGCTCATCTCCCATTCAATCACACATAACATATGCAATGCAAGTCTTGAAAATGCATGCATAAATATAATAGAAGTCATGAACATTCAAGAAGCAAAACTTGGCATGTGAATAAGTCATACAAAAACATCCAAGAGCTTGCCAAGTGGATGGATTGGTCTCACCCTTTTTCTTCATAGATTTTGGATTTGCCTCATCCATTCTTTAAGAGATTATTAGACTCAACCATACTCTTGGGGAGCCCACTTTGCTTTTGGGAGACTCTTTGCTTTATCTCAACCAATCTTAAGGGTTCTTGGCTCATCCTCACTATGGTTGAGAGTTCTTGGCCTTTCCACACTTAAGCAAAATCAAGTAAACATTATAACATCATTTAGAAACATAATGTGTCATCATAAAATCATGGCACATAAAATCATGCTAGCATACTTTTCATGGCTTGAAAATACACATACACACATTCTAAGACAAGCTAAGCACACATCTATGTATGAAAGAAGGTGGAGAGAGCTACCTTGTACACAATCATACAGTTTTTCCTTGGAATCCAAGCCTCCTCTTTCAGCCACACACACACAAAAGTGTGAGGAAGGTTTCTCTTGGCCTAAACACAATTTAAAAAAGCCAATTAAGTTTATGAAACAATTTCTAAGGCCACACAACTTGCTTAGACACTAGGTTATTCTATAAACCTCATTATGGTTCTATAATTACACCTAATGAAGCAACACCCCTCAATTAAATTCTAGGCTCTATTCTTTTCTTTCAAATATGATTCTTGACTCCTTTTAAGCCTCTTGGAGTCATCACACAATTAAAACAAATAAGCTAACTACATGTTGTTTCTTTAGGTGATAATATGGAACCTAAAGCACCAACTCACTTTCTATGGGTTCTAAATTTTTTCCAAGGCCTCCCTTCATTTTCATTCATCATATATGACTCAAGAATAGGTTTAGCAAAATTTAAAACTCTCCCTAGCTAAGAGAACCCCCTTTAGGCCAAGACATAGAGCAATTTTGGCCTTCTTGGAGCTCTCTTTGTTTTCTCAAGAGAAGAAGCATGTGGGGAGCCTCTTAGGGATCTTGGGAGTTCATTTAAACTCTTATTTAGGCCTAGGAATCATCACACAAAATCAGATTTTACAAGGTACACTTGAAGCCCTAGAATTTTGTATCTTGAAATCTAATGTTTTTTTGTTAATTCCCTTTGCATATTCTTAATCTCCACACCCTTTTTCCTTAGATTCATCCTTGGTTCTACCTAAAAATCAACTCTTCCTATGGTTCCTAGGGTTAGGCGAAATGGAGAAGGAGGGAGGTTCAAGATATCAACCATAGGAAGAGAAATTACCTAGTTTTCTTGCTTGTTCTTGCTTTCTCCGAGCTTCTCTCTTTCAAATCCGAAAATTCCCTTGCATTTCTCCTTGAATCAGATTTATAAACTCCATTTTAATCTAAGGATATAAAAGAGAATGAAGGGAAAGGAGGTGTGGATAGAAGAAAGCATGAAAAGCTACCATGGAAGCATACCTTTAAGCTTGGATTTCTCCTTCTTCTTCTTCCTCTCTTGTGCGCCCAAAACCCTAGCTCTCTCTTCTGAAATTAAGCAGAAAATTCTAAGTCCAAATGAGGGAGAAAGTGGGGGCGCCACCTATATATAGGGGGAGGAGGAAGCATTTTTCAAAAATTTCCATTTTTCCCTTCGTTCTTTGTATTTTTGTTTCGTTTTAGCTCCTTTTTGAAAACTGTCTTTTCTATTATAAAATTTAGGTTCCAAATTTATAAAATACCTTTGGAATCTCTCAATTTAGAGCTAAAACCTTCCCGAAAGAATCTGTCAAAATTCAAGCACACTGATGTTGGAAAACGTCCACTGGAGGGGATTTAACTGTCCTAGGGTTTCCCATGATTTTTAGGGTCTCTGGGAACCCCGAAGAACTTAAAACTTTCATTTTGAAAGTCCTCCTATGTAAATTCCAAATTTTTTTTAAAATTATGAAAATGTCATTACGTTTCGTAAGATTTTTGTCAAAATTTGTTTTTTTCATTTTAGCTCTATTTTTCCTTCTGTCTAAGGCTAGGATTCTCATTTTTAGGAGTCTAAAATGTTACTTAAATTTTTTCAAACTTTAACTAATTTATTTCCAAAGGACTTGCTTTGAAAACGTGCATGTTTTCGTCGTTTAACAAAAATCGGACGTTACAATACACATGGTATATGATGTAATCCCATGATGAAATTGTTATGCATCCATTCAAACATGTGTAAATACCCATATATTTGATGTATGTATGACCTTTAGTACCCTATGGATAATAATGTAGTTTTTGGGTATTGAATGGCAAGAGAAAGTGTATGAAATCTTATGTATGGCATGGGGGTGGGATAGTGAGTTTGAGATATTTGGGTGTATACACCTTTGAGACAAGTTTAGAATGTCAATTTGGCACAATTACATGTGCTTAAGTGGCCACACAAGCTTAGGAAGCAAATTTGGACACCTTGAGGCTAGTTAAGACCATGAAAATGACCAAATTGGAACCCCTATGGCACAAACTGACCAAATGGATGAATTTGCCCATGAAATTTGGCACCCATGTAGATCTTATCTAAATTTTTTTTGAAAATCTAAATTACAGAAAAATTGGAGACCATACAGAATTAATTATGAATTTTCAAAGTTGAGATTTTTCTACTGTTCTGGTGCATGCACTATTCATATGGTTAGTTTTTGTGTTCTGTGTCATCTGATAGACAAACGGTGTCCAATGCTTGTAAAATTTCACAAGAATAAACTAGAGGTTACAATCTTTCTATGGCCACTAAGATCACCTCGTTTGGAGGTCTGAACAGAGAGTTACGAATTTTTAAAGTTTAATGCCAGTACTAGTAATGCCATTTGACCTTCAGTATTATTCTATCATAATTCAACTCCCAGATGGTCTAGGCATCATTTAGAGATATTTTTCCCCCAAATTTAACATTTTTATATTTTTTATATTGACAAAATTTGCATGAATTAGATTTTTTAGAATTAGTTATGATTTTTCAAAGTTTATGATAGTAACCTGTGACAGTAGCCCAAGTAGCTACAACCTTAGGTGCTTTTTGAATGTCAAGCATCTTCTACTTGATGTTTCATGACCTAAAAATATTTTTAGCATAAATTAGACATCTATATATTTCTAGAATGGTAAAGAACACATGATTTTGATTTTTCTATAATTAGTTATGATTTTTCAAAATTTGTGACAAAAAGGTGAAGTTTCTGGCCGAGGCTACATTATGATGTTTTATGTGTTCCTTGCACTTGCACGAGTTCTAGGCCACTTTTGGTGATGGATTTTAGTTGTATCTATGTAATTAAATATGATAATATGATACATGAGTCTATATGGCCCATGAGACTCTAAAAGAAAAAGTTATATGCTATGCAATGCAAGGAAATTCATTATTTAAAGCCATTTTTTCCTTGCTTCTTCATGAAATACATGTATGAGTCATGGAAGTAGCATGAGATAAGCTAAAAAGTTATGGTGTTACACTTCCCTTCTCTAAACTCTCTCTAATGGTAGTTTTAGCTTCTTGAAAGGAGCATTTTCATGGCTGGTCTCTTAGAGGAAAGGGAGAATCTGAGAAAACTATTGATAGCATAAATTTCTCCATGGAATAAGGAATCAAACAAGGTAAGATACTAACTAAAATGTATGCTCTTTTCTTGTGCTTTCCTTTCTTATTGGTTTGGCCACTTTAGGGAAATGCTAAAGGGAATATAATTAAGACTTAAGCATGATTGAATTAGCAATTTAGAAGCATAAGGATCAAGAATATACAAGTGAAATCAATTAAAAGGCTTTAGGATTCAAGATTTGGAAGTTAGGGATTCTGTTGTACCTTGACAAAGATGAAGCTTTCTAGTGATAATTTAAGTTGTTTAAGAGTATTGATAAGTGCTAATTTTCATATGTTTTTATCCACATTTATTATTGATTTTAATGATTAATTTGAGCTTAATTGGATTTATTATACAATATTTGAATTTGTGGTTAATTTTGGAAAGTAATACAATTTTGAATTAATTAGGAGGATTTTTGGATTTAAATTGCTAAGATTTTATTCTCCAAAATTCTTTGATGATTAAATATTTACAATCTTTAAAACACTTTTTAATTTTGTACAGAATTTTCTTTTGGGCAAATGAATTGAAAAATTAAATTGAATTAAATTGAAAAAATGATGATTTTAAACGCATAAAGTATTTTAGTGCATTTTTTTTCTCCTTTGTTTATATGCAGATTATGGGCAAATAAAATCTGGATATATATATATATATATGTATATGCGTGAGATGAAGCTGCACACTTGAGCTTGAAAAGAAAAAGCAGCAAATGCAAAAGCCACAAAGAGTTGCTGTTCAACGATCAAAGCAAGCGCAGAAAGCACATGGAAGAATCATATGCATGGCTGGAAGAAGAAGCTATACAAAGCATTTGAGGTGATTGAAGCAAAGAGCTGAAGCTAGGAAAAACATTGTGCCTGGGTGAGAGCTGAAGAAAGGACGCTGAACTTGAGCAGAGGAGATGAGGGAGAGTAGGACCTTTGCATGAGACGTGAAAAACAAAGTGAAGAAGCAGAAATTGCAAGAAGCAAGCAAGCTCGAGCTAGCTGGGAAGCAAAATGAAGAAGACGCTGGAATGTTTGGAAGCTCCAGAACATGCAGAAACTCGAGCTGAAGACTTGCATGAGCTGGGAAGGAAGAGCTGAAGCGAGTTAACACAAGCAAGGAGCTGCAGAACAAAGGCAAACGCTGGAAGCCAACATGAAGAAGCTGGAGCATGCAGAGTTGACATGGGGCAGCAGCGAAGATAGGAGGAGAAGTTAAGTGAGTAAAACAGAACATGAAAGGGACTGAAGTCTGTGAGAAGATGCTACAGATTGGAAGGTCCAGAATGTGGAATAGAGCACGTTTTTCTTAGGGAGCTGATGTGGGAATAATCAAATAACTCGTGTAAGGCAAGAGCTGGTGAACAGAAGCTGGAGAAAGGCGAGCTGAACGAAGAGAATGATGAAGCTGCATGATACGAAGGAAAACACGTGAATAATAACGCAAAGAAGAGCTGCATGGATAACGTGAAGAAGCAAGTGGATTATTATATTCAATGGGGCCCATACTATCTGCAATGCAAGCTTGTGATATATATATATATTAAAAGAAGAAGCTGAGCACATGGAGAGAAGCACATGAACAGCACGTAGACTCATTAAAAATTCACATGAGAGCCTTCATCCAATCCATCACGTCACTCATGTTTGATTCCATTCATCTCACGCATCTTCATTGATTCACATTGTCCAGACTCCAGCCCACTCACGCCTCCTTCATTCATTAAATCCATTCCATTCACGCAACTCCATTCCATCATCTATATATTCATTCATTCGGCCACCAGGGAAGGAGGCATCCATCCAACAATCCGTTCATCCATTCCTTCATCCAACACATCCAACCACTCATTCCCATTCATTCCATCTTTCATCCATCTCCACATTCTATGAAGTTCTAATCTCCATCTTGAGGCTAGCTAGGAAGAAGACCTTGGAGAAGCTTGAATCCATGGAAGAATAATTCAGAATTTTGGCTAAGAATTTTCTTATTTTTCCTACACTTTTTCTCTTTCATTTATTGTCTTGGTTAAGTTGTATTTGATAGGGAATTTGTGTAATTATAATTAGTGGCTGGTTAGACACTAATTAGGAACCTTTTTATTGATTAATTGATCCGATTAATTCCAATATTATCTGAATTTCCCATGTATGCTTCGAAGGTGTTCAATAAAATACATGAGTGAGCTTAATTGTTTAATTTGAAGATTCCTTAATGTTTAGTTGGTTAATTAAATATTTAGGATGATTCAGAGGCTAATCAATTAGTTAATCAATCAAATTGAGTGTTCAAGATTTTAAAAACAAGAATTGACAATTTAATTTGGATGTGAGGTTTCAATTCAACATTAGATAGTTAATCTCTTGAATCTTGAGTGGTTACCCAAGATTAATTGTTATAAACACGATTAGGAACTCTTAGACCAGAATCAATTACAATTAGAATAGGATAAGGATAGTGGATACCAAAGGACGAATCCAAAGCTAGTCACAAGACCATAATTCACCCAATTAGATAGCAATTAGGAATTTTAATTCAATTTAGTTTTAGGATAGTTTAAGTAAATCAAAAACCCCTTGTTTAGGAAATTTTAGAGTCTTTTAATATTTGGAAAACTCAATTAAACATTGAACGCTAATTCCAAGGGAGATGACCTAGGTTGTGCCATTCACTACATATTTTATCAACCTAGTATTATTTTGAGGGTTGTACGATGAGCCACTCAAGTATGTATGAGTTCTCAAGACACCTAGGAAGCCTCACAAGTGCCACATTAGTAAAGAAAATGAATGAAACTTAATGGGTCCACTGGCTCCTTCATGTCTCGGCCTAAGCTAGTCCATGCACTTAAAGAGAGTTTTAATTTCTTCTAAGGCTAGAGAGGGACTAAATATGACTAGTAAACATCAAAGGAAGCATTGAAATAAATTTAGGAAGCATGATTTGTGAGATGAAGTGTAGGCTCTATTTTAAGACATAAAGAAATAACTTGTATCTAGGTTCCTTGAATTGAATTTTTGATGACTCCAAAGAGTCTAAATAGAGTTAAGAGACTTAATAGAAGGAGAAATTTAAGCCAAAATTATTAATTCTAATAGTTGCTTCATTGTGTCTTGTCTAAAACCATAATTATATCTTAGAACAAAGTAGCCCTACATAAAGTTTGTGAGAAGCTAGAGCTTGTTCCAATGATTAAAGTATGTCTCGTTAGATGTGTTTAGGCCAAAAGAATCAAGTGCCACCTAGTTGCATGTGCTTGGCTGAAAAAGGAAAGAAGAATTAAAGAGAAAAGTTTGTGTTCTTGTTTCAAGATAGCTCTTTAACCTTTCTTACATGCATTGCTTGAATGTTTACTTGTCTTTGAGTGCTTGTGTGTATGTTTCTAACCTAGCCATTGATTACATGTTAAGGTACCATTATGTTTCTTGAAATGTGTTTATGAATGCAAAGTGCCTTGAATGGGTTTGGTTATGCCAAAAATGCATGGGGGAGGATGAGCCAAAATTCCCTAGGAATGGGTGAGGCAAAGCCAAAAGTCTCAAGAAGAATGAGGCTAAGTCAAAAGTCCCTTAAAAGTGGGTGAAGCAAATCCAAAAGTCCTAAGAAAGTTGGGTTAGGCTAGACCAATGCCCTTGAGAGCCTATGTTTGATATGCATAAGTTCATATGACAAGGAAAATGCTTCATGTATCTCCACTAGTAGCTTAAATGTTATACATGCATTCTTTGATATGAATTTGCATCTATTATGTATTTTTGAAAGGGTAAAGAGCTATTGGAATTCTTGAAATCTCATTCTTTCCCCACATATGTCTAACCATGTCTAGGTAAGCCAAATGGACTAAAAATTGGAGGCTAATTATATTGAGAAGCAAGACTTTGACAAAAGGATAGATATTTAAGCATTTTAATAGCATTTTTATGTCAAGAATTGTAACCATAGGATGTATACATGATATAGACCTTTAAACATGTTTAAATATATGTAAATATGATGTATATATCCATTTTGGAACCAAATGAATGAATACATGAGTTTTTGCCACCTATGTGCTAGTATGTCTATGTCTATAAATGCAAGTGGCAATGTGAGAACGAGCTCCATGATGATTTAAACCATTTGGCATGCTACTATATGTTGTGATTGTACTTTTGGATGTGTCCAAGTAGCTATGGAATGATAAGAGAGCTATTTGGTACCTTATAAACCCATTATGGACTTCAAAATTGACCATTTCTTGAGCTAAATCAAGGTTTAACCAAACAAATGGTTTTTACATGAAATTTGGCCAATGAACATGTCTCATCTAGAGCTTTTTACAAAGCTAAAAAATACTTAATTTGGAGCTCTAGAAAATTTATTATGATTTTTCAAAATTGGCTAAATTATATAGAATTAGTATAGGCATTGTTCATACGGTTAGATTGCTTCTCTGTGCCACTCATAGGACCAATGAAATCCAATGCTTATGAAATTTTATAGACATAAACTAGATATCATAAGCTTTCTATAAGCACTAAGAGAACCTTATTTAGAGCTCTATATAGGAAAACCAAATTTTTGAATTTTCAGGTCTTATAGTTATTTGAAAACAGACTTAATGTACTGTTCTGTTATTTTTCGTGGGCTAAATGCTACTATCTTGGTTTGGAACTATTTTTAGTTATTAGGTATCATATGCATGATTTTTATTTTTTTAGAATTAGTTATGATCTTTCAAAGTTCATATCAGAAATCTATGATAGCAAAACCAAGAGCAATTCTGGTTTTTCTTCAAATTTGGTCCCAAATATGAGATTCTTGAGATAAATTATGATGTTTCTGATTTGAATGGATATGTTATGGATGGAAAATGATATGGATGAGCTCACATGATCCTTAAAGTTTGAAATGAATTAATTGATCTTTCTATTACGTAAATTCCCACTAATATATATGCCATCCTCACAAATATGTGTAACAATAAGTCTATGGGATATAGAGTAAAGGCTAGGAAGCTAAGGTATTACATTTATTGGTATCAAAGCAAAGATTCAAGCATTCTAATGTTGGCTATGTTTTGAGGATGTGATTTTTGAATTATGTATGACTTAGATAGGACATTTTGGGTGCTAAAGGATGGCATATGTGTAAGTTTTATGCTAAGCTATGTTAGAATGGTACCAGATAGAATGGTGAACATCAGGAGAGCTAGGCCTCTAAAATAGAGCCAGTGAGGCTAAAGCAGAA
Source organism: Erythrophleum ivorense (assembly GCA_026724425.1). NCBI lineage: Eukaryota > Viridiplantae > Streptophyta > Magnoliopsida > Fabales > Fabaceae > Erythrophleum > Erythrophleum ivorense. The sequence continues at coordinate 91,917 of JAIUCV010001128.1, forward strand.
CTAGTTGATTCTATGGCTAGAGCCCTACAAGTATGGTAGCTCACCGAGATCTATAGTGAGCCATGATATACTAGTAACAAGAGTTTATGATGTAGCTACAAGAGAGGCTTGCTCAGAGAAGAAAAATAAAATGCCTAATCATTCCTAATCACCATATTCAGACCATGCTAAGATGTTTTTCCTATTGCAAAGATGGATAATAATGCAGCACAGTATGAAGGTAGAACTGCAGCTGCAAAGGAAATGAGTTTAGAGGGGAAAATGAAAGTGAGTTATTCTTCTAGCCATGACACCCAGATGTTTAGATGAATTAAAGAGTTTAAAAAGTTATCCCCTCAAGCCAGAGGCTAGAATCTATAGGCAACACCCCCTAAAGCTTGGACAGCCCTAATATATTATTTGGCTATGAATGAATAAAGCAAGATATGAAGTCCCTTAGCCCTTATAGTGGGCTGAATATAGATAGTTGAGGCTCGAATCATATAGCTAAAAAGGATGTACTGGGTGATGATAAAGTGTATTATAGAATGGAAGGCCTTATTGGTCATATTCAAGCTAACATAAGAAATGAACTATTATGGGATAAATTAGAGTATAGAAAGTTAAGGCTTGTAGTTTGAATGAGATAAACGATAGATAAATGACCCACTTAGCCAACACAGAGAATAATTAAGTGATAGAGGAGCAGCGAGCCTAATGTATGAGTATAAGAAAGACACTAGCATAGTTTATGACTGAGCCTGAGGATATTTAAGATTAAGTAGCACTTAGAGCTAGATTGTTTAGACACGGGAGTAGTAAAGTTGTAGAGACCCACCTACAAGGCGTTGACTCCAACCTAGAATGCTACCCTATGTGATCATGAATGATGGGCTAACACTATAAGCATAAGAAGTATATATGTAAAAGAATGATATGAGTAAATAAGAAAGGTGCACCTTAAAGGTGGTGCCCAATAATGGATGTGACTAGCTCAGTGTCAGAAATTCAGAGAGAAGAAAAAGAAAAGTCTAATCGAGTCCAATATCAGTGTACAATTAGCTTGTGTGAGCTCACTGGAATTACAGTAAGCTGCAGCCTTAGTGAGACAAATGTCTTAGGCTAAGCATAAGCTGAGCCTAAGAAAGAGTAATAAATAGAGTTTCACATGTAAGGCAAGTTAAACAGACGAGATCCCTAACCTAAAGAGAGGTAGCTTAGAAAGGTAACTGAATAAAGCTTTTCCTTAGTTGAATAAGAAGAAGATAAGAGGTAACAAGATGAAGGACCACCCAACTAGTGGTCAGCAACTCCCCAAGGGATAAATCCTTAATTTAGCAACTACAAGGGCATGAGAAAGCGAGGAAACATTGAGAAATTAACACATAGAATGAGATAGCCTCGCTTTAGTAGTGATTAAAAGAGAGTTAATAAAGTAAGCATAGTAAAAGCAAATAGATAAGAGTTCAGCACTTAATCAAATGAGCTTCTCTAACATGAGACTTGTGTAATGTAAAAGCTCACAAGTAGTAAGAGTATTAAGTGGAGCATAAAGTTACTGGTAAAATAGATTAAGGACATTAAGAACATATGTGACCTGAATCGGGTTAGTACAACCATAGAATTAGTGAATTATGCTCCTAAAGATAAAAGCAAAAAGTCTAAGCAAAAAAAGAGTACACCTAGTCCTGATTAGAATGTAAAGGGGAGCTGAAGCAAGAAGTTAATACCTCAATGCCTTTAGGGAAGCTAGAGAAAGTTGAAAACCACCTAAGAAGGTTGTCACACCATATTATTTCTAGCATTCATTTTCCTTATCTAAGTGGGATAACACAAATTATCAAAGGAATTCCAAGAAAAATGCATTAAAATAATGAATTTGATTATATTACATTGGGGTTAAAAATTTAAATTTTGATCTGTGGACCCTAAAAACTTACCAACAAAATTCTTTAATTATTTTCCATTTATAAAAATCTCAAAAATTTACATGAACCATGGACCAAGAGCCAAAAATCACAAATTCTCACGTTTTGTCTCGAGTTCCATGGTGGTAGATTTTTTAGGCAACTTTGAAAAATCATAACTAAATCTAAAAAAATTAAAATCAAACAAACCATAGCTTTCTAGAAAGCTATGGATGTTAACTTCTAAAATAATTCCTAGCCACAAAAATCTCATGTGTGCCAAGTTTGATAATAGAAAAGGCACAAAGGTCAGACTGCCTAGAATTACTGATACAACTTATTGATATAAACTTTGAAAGTTTATAATTAATTCCACAAAAATCTAATTCATGCAAATTATACCAATTTGGAAAGTTATGGATGTTAGCTAGAAGAAAAAAATATCTAGATTAATCCAAGAGCATTCAGGCCCCAAATATTAATGGAACAGTGCTAGAGGTCTGACTGTGCACTTATAGTAGAATAGAAACTTCAAAGTTTCATATCTGCCTCTTTAGATATCGAAATGAGGTGCTTCTAGTTAACACAGGTCATTGGGAAGGTCTAGTATCTCTTGTAAAATTTCACAACAATTGGACATCATTTGACCCATGAATGATAGAAATCCATTTCAAACCAAATGAACAGTAACCCTGGCCATTTCAGAAATTTTAGCCACCTTCAACAATTCACCAAAAGTTCTGTAGACCTCCAAATATTATGCACTTTAGCTTCTCAACAAATTCTAGATACATGCTAAATTTCAAACTAGGAAGAGCTCATTTGAATAGTTTATGCTATAGCTTACCAATATGGTTATTTTTGCACCATATAAGGTGTTAACTTGGTCCATATGGCTCTCCATGGTGTTTGCCTCTTCTTGGGCAAGTTTAAAAGCATGAATATGACTCATATGAACTACCTAAGTAGTTTCAAACCTCATGCATCTCATTTTGGTCATTTCACATCCAAGAATACACTAATGCATACATGCCATCAAGTGTCAAGTTCTCTCATTTGCATTGATTTTGTGCCACACATGGTCCATACATCATCCATACATAATATTACATTTGCTCAAAGGTTTACAACTTAAAAATAATATGTACAAGTTCACTTTGACATTTGGATACAAAAAAAGCTATATAATGATCAAAGGATGGTCTCTTATGTCCCTTGGCTTGCATTTCTTCCTTCTTGGGTGCCACTTAGACATATTAAGATGAAGGAGAGGAAGGGAGTGAGATTCCTAGAATCTCAATAGCTTACACACCTATTCACACACACATTCATGGCATATACACATCAAAGGCACAAATATGGAAAGTAGCACAACCATAAAGTATGCAAAGTCACAATTCCATGCCACCAATTCACATTTAATTTACGAATATACTCTAGAGACTTTTAGTTTTACCTCACCCCATTTCTAGGACTTTCAGATTTGCCTCACTCTTGGTCTAGGGACTTTTAACTTGGCCTCACCCTTCTAAGAGACTTTTGGCTTTGTCTCACTCATGTTATGAGACTTTTAGCATCTCCTCACCTTCATTAAGGGACTTTTGGCATCACCTCACCCTTATGAGCCATTTTCCACAATCAATGGCATTCAAGACAACACATTGGTACCAATGTAATCTCAAAGCATCAAGTGGCATGTTCTCAAGTCATAAAAGTATGCACATGCACAATGACATATATACAACCAAGAATGCAAAGAGATTGAAGTAGAGAACTACCTTGAACTTATGCAAGCTTTACTTTGTCTTACTTCTTCCCTTTTTTGGGTCCACAAGAACACCTTGGTGGATTAGGATTCCCTTGACCTAAATATTATAAATAGCACACAATTACACTCTTAAAACAAGCTAAGGTACTACACATACTGTTAAGAACACAATTGGTTCCATAGGTCATATAATGGCTCCATTAGTGGCCTATTGAAGCAACCCTTGTAATTCAAGTTCTAGGCTCTATCCTCTTTTCATTTCTAGGCCTCTTGACCTCATTCAAGGTCCTTGAAGCTATCACATACTCACTTGTATAAGCCTAGATACATGTTGCTTCACAAGGCTTCATTATGGAAACTATTGTCCAATCTCCTAAACCATGGCTCTTAAATTTTTTCCAAGGGTTCCTCCTACCTTCTTCCACCATATAAAGTCCCAAACCATGGTTAGAACAAATTAAAACACTCCTTAACCTATTTATCTAGCCTAGGCCAAACATACTCACCAAGGGAAGTTCATGGAGCTTTAGATTTTTTCATGATGGGAGAGCCATTTGGGAGGCTTCCTAGAGGTCTTAAGAGCTCATTAGGACACTTACATAGCCTAGGAAATACATGTACTAAATCAGTTTTTACAAAACCCTAAAGGCTCTACACTTTTCTAAATCAATTTCCATTAGTTTTTCTTGCAAATTCTCTTCCCTATGGTCTAAAAACCTAGTTCCTCACTTGTTTTTGGATAGAAAACTTTTCCCCTATATGGTTCTAGTTTAGCCTAAAAAGTACACAAGGAAGAAGCAAGAGAAGGAAGCAACCAAAACAAGATATTACCTTAGATTCCTAGCTCCCTTTTGATGTTTCTTCCTTTGCTTAAATGCTCCCCTAAAATTTTGAACTCTTCCCCTTTATTTTGGCGTCAAAATAGAACCATTTCATTCAATAAAAGCATAGAAAGAGAGCTTGGAAGGAGAGAAACAAGATTGGAAGAAGAAGGAGCATGAAAATCTATGAAATTCCTTACCTTTCTCTTGCTTTTCTCCCTTCTTACTCTCCTCCTCTTGTGTGCCTAAGAGAGCTACTTCTTTTTCTATTTTTTGGGTAGAGGAGGTCGACCTAAATGAGAGGGGGGAAAGGGTGTGAAGTATGTAGAATATTCAAGAAGCAACTTTTTCCAAAAATTCCAATTTTGTCCTTTTATAATGACAATTTTATTTTAACTTCATTTTAACATCTTTTTTAGAACCATCTTTTCCATTATAAAATTTAGGTTTCCAATTTAATAAAATATCTTTAGAATCACTCAAATTGGAGTTAAAACTTTCCTGAATGAATCGGTTAAAGTTTGAGTTCACCGACATTGAAAAATGTACACCGAAGGAGCTTTAATTGTCCCGAGCCTTCCCATCATTTTTTAGGCCTCTGAGAACCCTAGGCAACTCAGAGCTTCCATTTAAAAAGCCCTCCTATGATTTTTTTTCTAAAATTTGTACATATTTACAAAAATACCACTATGTTGCGTCAATTTTCATCACAATTTCATTTCAACAGCTTAACTTTGTTTTTCTTTCTATCTAAGCTAGGATTATTATTTTTTGGAGCCTCGGACACTACCAAATTTTTTTGGGACATTATCTAGCTCATTTCAAGAGGCTTGCTTTTATATAGCTTATTTTATCATTTTACAGAATTTATCATTCGTTACATTTTAAGGTGAGCTCAGGATTATGCAAAGTAGTAAGGTAAGCTCAAGAGTATTAAGGCAAACAAGTTCTGAGGTTCACATGAAATGATTTCTTCTAAGAGGAATGGTCTAGTTAAGAATAAAGGATAAGAATAAGATGAAGTAGACCTCCTTAACTTTTATAGCAAGTAAGTAAGCTAAGATGAACTTAGAAAGCATGAAATGCTCTTGAGTAATAGATAACCCTGTTTATATGGGTAAAGGGATAGCAAAGTCTAAGAGAAAGCATGTGACACTGTTAGAGCTGAGGACCTAATAAATTGAAAAGAGATGAAAAAGTAAGCATGAATGAGTGCATTAGAAGGCACTATGGCCTCGGCATAGTTGTCCATAAGATATTATGATGTAATGCCCTAACCAAAGACAACTGGGCAATTTAAAGTGACCTTGGGATAAAGCAATAAGTTACATAAGAAATTAAAGAAAGGGCTTCCTTTATCCCCGAGTGCCAGATGATAAAAAGAAAGATATAGAGCAGTAATAGAAGGATACTTTAGATTGTTGAGAAACTTGTAATATATTAGCGATAGTGGCTTGAACTTAGTCATGATACACTTGTGTATTAGTGATTGATATTATGGTTTGCTTATAACAATGGTTATATAATATTGAGTTTGGCCAACTCAATAGTAATATAACTTAATTGCATGGGTGTCCAATGTGTATATCATGATCAAATGAACCAAGACAAGTTTGTTTATGATAAACATAATTAAAGGAAAAGAAAGTTTCAAATTTGGACCCCCTATAGCTTTGAATGACATGTAAATAGACCAATTTTGCTTATAAATACATAGTAAAGGTTGCACACTTCATGTATAAAGCACATAAATGTTGTATATATGAGCTAATGAAGCTAGGTATAACATGTTGAATCTCTGAAGTGAATAACATACTATATAGAATAAGGGTTCATCTATAAATGTAGAAACAATTTTTCATGTTTCAATACTTTTATTTCAATTCTTACATTCTTTCCTATATAAAGTTATCTACTTTTGAAAATAGCTTATGGCATTTTACAAAGGATTCTTAATCCTCAGTTATGCGATTTGTGGCTTTTAATTTAACTTGTTCAGTGTAATCACAAGTAAAGTGACTCACATCTTGACAAATATAATACTTGACATTTATCATGTCTAGCTTTTTTCTACCACATTTGTCTCTCTTCTTAGATCCTTTCTTAGCTTTCTTGAAATGTTAGTTAATTCTTTATTTATTATGAAAGTGTTATCCTACTTGTGCTTAGACTTTAAGGTCACAATTGTCTTAGTCATATAAGCATGTCTAAAAGATCTAGCAACTTCTAAGTGCTTATCCCCAAGTCTCTATATGACAAGCAAAATCATTAAAATAATGATGTTCTTCTCACAGGCCAAATCAATATCATATGTCTCTAGCTAACTGGAAGAGGTCTTATGATAGCCTTAACTTATTATGCATCAATAAGGATATGACTAGTTGACTACAATTTCTTCACTATTAAAGTTTGGTTATAGACGTTTGTCTTTAAAGGGCTATCAATATGGCTTGAATAGTTAAATATGACTTACATTTACACATGAGTTTATTAGCTATGTTGCTTAACACTATTATGTGAGCATTATTGTTCTTTCTTTTCTAATCAAAGATATTTAGATCTCTCCTTCCCCGAGTTGTATTTCCATGTTTAGACTTATATATGACATTTATTAATGGTTTCTTAGCATCATATTTTCTTTTAGGATTTAAGGATTTTATGGTGTCAATTTTCCTAATTGACACCATCTAGATTGTCATTTTTTACCAAGCTAAAAAGCGATGTTAATAGCCATAATCATTATTTAACCTCTACATAAACCTAGCACAAAATAAGTACATATACAAAATGCTTTGTATTTGCAATAACTTTAACTAAATGAACATTGCCATTATAAGGTTTATGATCAGAAGTCAACATTTGTTCTACTTTCAAATTTATGTGCGAATTTTCTTTTAATTATAGTTCTTAAGTGACCCTAGGTTTACTCATCTAACAACTCTCACTCAATAAAGTATCTTTTTATTTTTCTATTAAATTATTAAATTTAGTTCTCAAATAAGCCCAAATCTGTTAATCCAAGAACTCCCACTTAATAAAGTTTTTCATTTATTTTCTTCAATTCAACACATTTGTAAATTACATTAAAATGAAAAAAAATCACACTTTAAATGACCTTTAAATATATTTATCTTTTTAAAATGTCTTCACTCTAGCCATCATAAGTCTATTTCTAATCAATTTTGGTCATCATAAACTTATTTCCAATCGCAAGGATCACTTCAACATATATCATAAAATATGTTTCTTAAGTTTAATCATTTTTTTATAGTGAATAATTTTATTTTGTATGCATTATTCATGACCAATTTCCAATCAGATTAGCCACCCCTTTGTTTGAATTTTGAATTTTAAAAATAAAATAAAATTTAAGTTAAAAAATTATTAAGGTAATAATTAATTAATTAATTAATTAATTAATCAATCAATCAATTTCCTTTTAGGAAATTAAGTCGAGTCATGGCTTGAGCCATCAATGGTGCCTCATTTTCCAACATAGCAACTAATTAAACATTCATGATAACATGATGTTCTTCATAGAGGTTTATCTTTGGTGTACATCGATTAAAGGACCAAAAATTTGTCTAGCTTTAGTGCTTTAACTTTCCCCTTAAGATACTCATTGATTGATGTCTAATAAATATCATTTGGAAGTTTCATGATCAAACTCAAGATTCATGATGAAAGCAAAAAGCTAATTCCTTACATCTTTATATCAGTATAAAAACTTTCTCATTCTCTGGATGTATGTGTGTGTGTGTTTATCTTTTTCAATGTGCTTATAGATGTCTAATGAGGTGTTTCTACATTCATAATAATCTATTAATAGGTCATGTACTTTTATAATTCATAAATGTAATTTTTACGAATTTTTTATACATAAATCTCACATTTTTTAAAGCCCAAAAAGTGCTAAAAAATGACTAACAGTATCACAAAAATAAGCAAATCATATGTCAAAGTGAATCTCTTAAAATAAGGAAATTTTAGAGCCATAAACGAACCCAAACAAATAATACACGTGCCCCCAAGCATCTTATCTTCATCTCTAGTTCAAAAGATGATGAAAAATTGAGAAAGAAAGAAGCACAATTGCCTGAAGGTGGCGTATGGTCCCCACGTGGCACCATAGTGGCATTTCTTAGTGATGGGGCTACCACTGTTGGATACTGCTCTTCTTTCTCTTTTTGTTGGGCTAGATTTTAAGGCAAACAAAGGTAGGGGTGAACTACACTCGCTACCCCTAAAAGTGGGCAAGTAACTTTTTCTTCAACTTCTTCTTTCTACCATTTCTTTTAATTTATAGAAATGTCATTTTTTCAGGGCAAACTTCATGGCCTCATATCTCTCTCATTTTAACTCAGATTCAAGCAAATTAAATGTTTTTGGAAAGCTCTTTCAATATGCTTTCCATTTATATAAGGCTTGTATCCTAAGGTGTAGTGTGAGGAGAACAAAAACAATAACAAGCCTTTTCTCACTAAGTAAAGTTAGCTACATGAATCAAATGACACCATAAAGTTCTATCATAAAATCATTTATACAAACAAACTATTTAAGTCTAAATATTTTTTAATGGTTTTGTCTATAATTTTTCTTAGTCTCCTTTTATCTCTAATTATTGGACTACTTTCCATTTGATTTGCTCTTTTTATTGGAGCTTCTATCGGTCTTCTCTACATATACCCAAACTATTTAAAATGCAATTCTATAATCTTTTCCACAATAGATGCAACCTTAACTTTCTCTCTAATGCATTCATTTCTAATTCCATCTTGTCTGGTGTATCTTATGACAATCATGTTTTTAACTGAACTATGACTGGTATGTTAATAAAAGAAGATCCTAAAGTAAATTGAATAATGGTAAAATATTAATCAACATGTCAAGAAACGGGGATAGAAAATCATATAAGGAAAGAAAACAAAGCTAAAATAGTAAAATAGATAAAAAGGATTATCAGTGGCAAAATTGTAATCTTAAAAATATTTTAGAAAAACTCAAGGAAAAGAGTTTTAAAGCCTAAAATTAAGGTTACTAGGATTTTCAAAGGCTTTAAAAATCATAAGAACAATCAAAATTAGTTAAGGTCCTTCCGAGGTGCTGAAAGGGTCAGACAGTGCCAAAACTTTAGGCGAAGCTATTTTTTACCATTTTAAGTCATTCAAATCCAAAAAAATAATGGTTTTATGTGAAAGAGCACCCGGAAATTTGTAGAGAGTAATTAGATCATAAAAAGCCTAAAAAACGAGTTCAAACGAAGCAAACAAGCCCATAGGGACAAAATGGTCATTTAGAAAAATTATAAAATGAGGCTTCTTAAGTAAGATACACCTCATCATCTTCTCCAAGCTTTCATTTTCAGAAAAAAAGCTCATCCATGGCGTGACATTAAGGGTAGAGAGAAAGAAGAAGTTTAAGCCTTCGTTTAGGTAAGTAAACAGTTCCATTTCACCTCGCACTAGTTAAGAAAGTTATTTCTCTCCCTAAGAGCTTTCTAATGGTGGTTTTATTTCCTTGAAAAATTAGAGATTTAGGTTTGACCCAAGACAAAAAGGAACTCTTTTTAAGAAAACAATCGATGGAAATTAATCTACGTGAAGAGAGCTTCGTTTTAAGGTAAGACTTCATTTGAAACACTTGTAAAATCTTGTGTTTTAGGCCATATAAATTTCAACCTAGAGAGGGAAAGTGAGGAAGAGAGTTTTTCCTCATTAGTTCTTGATGGAATTTTCCATTGAATCACAAAATAAAGCAAGTTAGACCATATTATGTAATGGTTTAGCCTAGGCTTCTTCAATAGCTATCCAAGTTATTTTTCATTCCTAATTAGTATATTTAGATGTTATTTGATGCAAGGAACAAGAATCTAAGCTTAGAATTAATTAAAACCTTGAAATGTATAAGTTAGGGTTTTATGGTTCCATATTCGGCTAATAGGAATTTCAAGAGGTTTGAAAATTGTTTAATAGATTCTAGGGCTATGGATAGTATTAAAATGATATAAGAACAATTATGGAAGCATTAGATTGAACATAGAAGTTAGATTTTGGAAGTTGGAAATTATGGTTTAAGAAAGAGGATTATGGAGACAATTGACATTAGGTTAGTGTAACCAAGCTTGTGATACTTCTAATCAATTTTAATATGACTATATAGAATATGTATGACAAGATTTTGAAGCCTAGAAGTGCAATTCTTAAAATCACCCCTTGAAGCTTAAGGTTACATAATGTATCCCATCATGTACCATGACCAAATTAATAGTAACTATGAAATCTATGGCTTTAAATATGAATTCTAGAAGCATAAATTGGCTTAGGATTTAAACTTAGTGAAATCCCTAACCTAAAGCCTAAGTGTGGAACCAATCATGGGAAGTTAAAGTGAAAAGGGACTTTCTCAAATTTAGGCCCTTTAATGTGGTAAATATTGAGCATCTAGAAGGCATAATTACCACCCAATGAGCTTGTGTCTTGAAAAGTACCTATAGAGAGAGTTGTAAGTGCATTTAAGTAGCCTAAATTATAGATAAAAGTCTTAGAGATTTAAAAGAAATAGTTATAAGCATTAAATGTTGATAATATGTTTCTATGATATTTTAGGATAAGCTAGTGAGGCTCCACCCCATTATAAGTGTAGAGCTAAGAAAGAAAAAGAAATGGAACCAGAAATTGAGTAGGAAATTTAAAGATTTATTTGGATTTCTATCATCTATCAAAGGTAGCTTACTCTTCCCTATCTAGTTGCATGCAAACTTGTTTGAGCTTGATATGCATTGTATTGTATTGGTTGTTTTATTATAATATATGTTTTATTACATTTTGCATCAGTTATATGTCATGTTTACATATTATGTTTAATAAGCTAAGGCTAAGAGATAAAGAAAGGTAATAGGAATGAACATAGTAGTTCTCCTAAGCCCAAGAGAAAGGCCTAAGCTAAATAGAGTTTCATGGCCATGATTGAGTATATTGCAAACATGTGAGGCATTTATGTTAGTTTTATGACCATGCATACTTGCATCATTCTTGCTTGATTGTCTCATGCTTATTTGGGGTAGTTTGAGTATAGTTACTGAGATTCTTCCAAATCTCACCCCTATCTCTATATTTTCCACTAACCAGTGCCAAGTGGAAGCTCCAATGCCAACAAAAGAAAATAGAAAGAATGATGTTTGGACTTGTAGAATTATATGATAGTTTTGTATCTAAATCTTTTTGTAATGTATAAAGAATATATATGGACTATGTTTAACTCCATCATGATGTATTATGTACAATAGCATACTATAAGCAGTGATGTATGATTCTAGCTTGAGTTATTTAGTTCAGTTGATGTTTTATGCCTAGGTTGTGGTTTATGACACTACTATCATCTGTATTTTCTTATGTCTATGAGTTAGGGTTGAAATGTGACCATTTCCACTCATTTAATACAACTTTCTCATCTCTACAACATTTAGCTTATTCTCTTATTATTTTTTGATTGTCCAACACTCAATCTTATACAATAATGCATATCTTATAGCTATGCAACAAAATTTCTTTTTACATTTGAGTAGTACTCTTCTATCACAAGTAACATCTGAAGTGTCATACCATAAAAGAATATTCACATATCCTAAGCCATATTCATTTTATAACAACATCTACTTATATCATTACTTTTGGCTGAGAAATTGTTGTTATTAAAGCATCATGATAAATGTCAATTTTTATATATTTTATTCTCTTTAATTTGGACATTTTAATGATGAATTATGGCTTAATGGGTTTTATTAGATGAAATTTGATTTTATTTGCCATTTTTTGCACTCTAGGAATTAACTTGTAAAATTTTTTGTTTTTAATGCATAAATTCTTTTTAAATAAATTTGTAAATTTTCCTACTTAATATTTTCCATTATTTGTGTAGATTTTGATGGACAAATGGAATTTAAATGGGGAAATTGATTTGAAAAAGAGTTGGAAGCTACATATATACATCTTGAAGGAGGGAATAATTGTCTAAATTTTTAATGAAAATTTTAGAAAATAAAAATTAAAAATTAGAAAAGAGAAGGTGTGGCTAATTCACACAATAAGAGCATATCCATTTCTTCACATGAATTGATGCATCTCATCATACATGGCCCACATCCGTCCACTCACACGACTCACACGAATCACGTGAAGATGCGGATCATTCACACACCAATTCAACTCACAAGCTAATAATGGAGAGACAGGTAGGAGTCTAAGTCTAGGATACACACACACATGCATGGCCTATTATCACATGAATACATTCAATGTCCAAGTCTCACACTCTGCATTTATTGAAATCACACTTGGGTTCACTAACACATACACACAATGGCACATGGGCGAATCATGGACATGGCATGTAGAAAGGGGGTTTTGTTTGAGGGGAATAAAGAGCACACCAGGTCAATACACACACAGTTTTACTCTCACATCAACACAGGGATGAATCACGTTACTAGGTTGATGTGGAGAGAGCTCCCGTTCATGCTTGAAGATACACGCATGTCTAGCTCATTCACGGCAGATGCACAATAACACCTACAAGTTTTTCCCATATAGCACTTCAACTCTCACAAATGAATGAAAAGGAAGGCATGGGCTAAAACCAGGTCATGTGGAGAGAGAGGAGAGGCTTAGGATTGACACAAAATAGGGGATTGATAAAAAAGAAAGGAATCATCATCCATTCTCCCTCATTCGTGGAAGCTCCTATGGCCATGGCTCTACATCTCATTTTCCTCCATTTTTTGCAATCAATGGAAGCTTAATTCCTCTTGGTGGCTAATCTTGGATGCTAACTCCTTGATGAAATTTAAGCTCTCAACTTCAATCAGGACTAGGCTAATTTTCTCATCTTCTTTTCTATTTTTGGTGTTACTTTATTTAATGTTCTATTAATTAGGTTTAGTTGATGGAAACTTGATTGTAGTGGATGATTTGGATTAGTTTAATCCTCTAAATTTTGTTAAGAATTAGATATGTATTATTGCATCTTAAGTATTTGATGAATTGCTCTTGAATGGTTATGCATTGTCCACCTCTTTTACTTATAAATTTCAGCTTAATTGTGTGATAGTTGTTGTGTAATTGATGCTAGAGTTCATTATTGATTAGTATAATTGAGACTTTTAGAAGTTTAAGTGGTGATTTAGACTCTTAGGTGGAAGGTCCAACAACTTAAAAGAACCTTCAAACTCATGTTTAGATGTGTTCTAACTCTTACATGCAAGTATTAATCACTTGATAGTATTGTGGTTACAAACTCCCAAATGGTTAAGTACTTATATCTCAATTAGTTAATTGAGAATTTCTTTAAAGAATGCATTAGAAAAAAGGGATTAAGTTTAAGTCTTAAGTCTATCTAATTAGAGTAATGATAATTGAAGTCAAAGAGGTGATTCTAAGGTTAGCTACTTATATTGTTAGTTGATTTCATCACTTGGTTATAGTTTTTAACTCTTGTTTACTTTAATTCAATTAAATTCCAAAAATTAAACCCCTCTAATTTCCTCTTATTCTTGCTTTTTAACTTGGCTCTCACATCTAAAGAACTCTTTTACAAGCAATTCGAATCTAACTCCTAGGGAAACAATCTAAGTAGCACCACTAACTACAAATTTTAATTCGACCTAGTTATTTGAGTTTGCTCAGCACAATCATCAAATTTGGTGCCATTGCTAAGGAAATGGCTTCTTAATTATTTAGAAAAGTTAGCTAGGTGTTCATTCTTTCTTTTTTCTTAAGTGTTTTTGCTCTATTTTAAACTTGGTTTTTGGCCCTTTCAGTTATGTGCATCACTTGATCTGCTCGCTGGAAATTGTTTTAGACTTTCCTAGTTTTAGTTGAAACCTTGCATTCCAAGGTTTTTGGGTGTGTTGAGTGTAACACCCAATTTGCCCAAAAAGGATAAAAAATGTGCGATTTTCAAATGAAGTCCCCTAAAACGAAAGGATAGTGGCCAAATAAAATTAGCGTGACAATCTAGACCCTTGAAAATAAGGATTTGATGCTTGAGTTGCTCAAAAACCTGAGCCAGAAGAACTAAGAAAATTTACAAAAATAAGATGGGGTATTTTTGTAATTTTTGAAAATTTTAGAAAACTCACACTGGGAGATTTTTTTTAATAGAAAATTTAAGCTTTCTAGGGTTCTTAGAGACTCTAAAAATCATAAGAATCCTTAGAACAGTTAAAACCCCTCTTGTAAGTGATTTCAGCAAAAGGTTGACTGAAACTTTGATCGAATTGTTCAAAATGGTTTTAAATTCATTTTTAGTGAAATCAAAGCTATTTTATAAGTTTGAGAGCCTAAATATTATGATGGAAAAGATGGTTCTTGAAAAGGGGTTGAAATAAGGCTAAACAGACATACCATGACTTACAGACTAAAATAAAAAGTTGAAAAAGTGTGTTAATTTTACCTTTTTGGCTTTTTAAATGTCCAGCCACTTGCTCCAGCCCTTAACCATGATTTTGCCGGTCTAAAATAGAGGAGAGCTTGACCAAGGAACAAGCACAAGGAAAAGGGAATTTGAAAGAGAAAGATTTGTATAAAGGTAAGAAAATTCTTGGATTTTCATGGTTCTTCCTTCACAAATGTTGTTCCTCTCCTTCTCCTCTTCCTCCCTATAATTTTAATGATTCATTTGGGACATTTTTGGGACTGGTTCAAAGGGAGAGAGTTAGAATTTGAAGGCAGAGCTTGAAGCAAGTAAAAGAACTCTTGAAAAAGTCTTGAAATAAGGTAAATTCCATGCTTATTTATGTTTTCTCTTGCTTGCTCTCCCTTGAGTGATTTTTGGCCAACTTGAGCCAAGCCAAGAGGGAGTGAATTTTGGTCTTAGCAAAGAAGAAACATAGGCTTTAGAGTATGAGAAACAAGATTGTGCAATGAAATCAAAAAGAAAGGCATTAGAAATTAAGTTAGCAAAGTTAAGGATTTTGTTGCACCTTGATATGTAAAAGACTTTCTAATGATAATTTAGGTTATCTAAGAGTGTGAATAAGTTCTCAAGATACCTAGGAAGTCTCCCAAGTGGCAATTCCCTAAAGAGAAGTAAGCAAACTCCATGGGTGCATGATCCTACGTATGTCTCAGCCTAGACCACTTCAAGCACCTAGAGAGTATTTTAAATTTTTCTAAGGCTAGAAAGGAACTAAATATGATAAATGAACATCAAAGGAAGCATTAGAATGAATTTAAGAAGCATGGGTTGTAAGATGAAGTTTAAGTTCCATTTTAAGACATTAAGAAGTAACTTGTATCTAAGCTCCTTGAAATGAAATTGTGATGACTTTAAAAAGTGCAAATGAAGTCAAGAGACTTATATTGAAGGAGAAAATGGAGCCAAGATCATGAATTCTAATAGTTGCTTCATTGTGTCTTGTATGGAACCATAATAGAGTTATATGAGAAAGTAAGCTTCTATGGAATTTGTATAAAGCTAAAGCTTGTTTCAATAATTGAATCATATATCATTTGATGTGTCTAGGCTAAGAAAATCAAGTGCCACCTAGTTACAAGTACTTGGTTGAAAAGGGGAAGAAGAACTAAGGAGAAAAGTGTATGACACTTGCCTCAAGGTAGCTCTCTAACCTTCTCACATGCATTGCTTGGATATTTATTTGTCTTTGAGTGCTTGTGTGTATGTTTGAACTATGAGAAATGTTTCTAGCTATTGCTTATTTGCTATGGTACCATAATGCTTTTAAAAGTATGTTTATGTATGCAATGTGGCTTGAATAGGTATGCTTATGCCAAAATTCCCTTAGCATGGGTAAGGATAAGCTAAAAGTCCTTAAGAATGGATGAGACAAATTCAAAAGTCTCAAGAAGAGTGAGGTTAAATAAAAAATCCTTTGAAAATGGGTGAGGCAAATCCAAAAGTCTCCAAAAAGTTAGGTGAGGTTTGACCAATGCCCTTAAGAGCCTATATTTGATATGTATAGGTTCACATGACAAAAAAAATGCTTTATGTATGTTCATGAGGAGCCTCAATGATATGCATGCATTCTTTGACTTGAAATTGCATCCATTATATATGTTTGAAAGGGTAAAGAGCTACTGGAATTCTTTGAATCTCATTCTTCCTCCACAAATATTTAATTATGTCTAGATGAGACAAGTGGACTAAAGAATGGATGCCAAATGCATAATATCCGGTTCTTAAAAAATGAGAGAAAATATGAGAAACGTAACATAAGGTTTCTCTATAAATGAACAAAAAAAATGTATATGCGATGCAACGCTAAACTATTCACTCTTATATGCTATTTTCTTGTATTCTTGTAAATTCCATAACATGAGACTCGAAAATAGCATGAAGTATGGTAGCGAACCAAGTTAATTTAAGGGCTAAGATAACATCTCATCACTTGGGTCCAAGATCTTATCGACAAGATTTTGTAATCTATAGTGCAAATTTTAAAACTTTGTCGACAAGGTTTTTGCCAATAAGAACAAGATCTTCTTGTATAATATGTTAAAGCTTGTATGGTATGGAATTGGGTATAAAGGGCTTTTTAAATGAAAATTTTGAGTTCTTCAAAGTTTTCAAAGGCCTTGAAAATCATGGAAAGCCCCAGGACAGCTAAAGCCCTTTTGGTGGACGTTTTCTAACATCAATTGACCTAAACTTTGACTGATTCATTCAGAAAGGTCTTAGTTCTAATTTGAGTGATTACAAAGGCATTTTACTAAATTAGGAACCTAAATTTTATAATGGAAAAGATGGTTCTAAAAAAGGAGCTAAAACGAATTAGAAATGAAAATGCCAAGAACGAAGGGCAAAATGAGAAATTTTGAAAAAGTCCTTGTTAAACCTATATATATATATATATATATAAGCTGCCATTCTTCTCCCTCATTTAGGTTGACCAAGTTCTATCCAAAAACCATAGAAAACTCAAGGGAAGGAGGCGCACAAGAATAAGGCAAAGGAAAAGGGAAATTTTCAAGAAAAAGATAAGAAATTGTTAGAATTTCCTAGTCTTCTCCTTAGGAAATCTCTTTTCCTCCTTCTCCCCTTTCTCCCTATGGCTTTTTTAAAGTTGTTGGTGCTATTTTAAGGCTAGATTGAGGAGGGAAAATTCAAATTTGAAGCGATGAGGGCAAAGGAAGTGAAAATCAAGCAAGAAAATAAGAAAAAACAAGGTAAATCTTCCATCCCGTGGTAGCTACTTCCTCCCCCTCCTTCTCCCTATTTCACCCCATGTGTGTAGCCATAGGAGGGCTAGAATTTTAAAGAGAACCAAGGATAATTTTATAAATTTAAGGGAGGAGAGTAAGAATATGCAAAAAAAATCCAAATAAAAACTATGAATTTGCAAGATAGAAAAATTAAAGTTTTGATTGCACTTTGAACTCTATCATGAACTCTAGCCATATTTTATAATGTGTAAGTGTTCATATGAGTTTATAAGACACCAAGAGAGTTTCCTACATGATTCTCCCTTCAAAAGAAGCAAGGAAACTTAATTAGTACTTTATGGAAGCATAACTTCGACCAAGGATAGTCCATACACCTAGGGAGTGTTTTAATTCCTTCCAAGCTTAGTGTTGTATCATGTATGATGGAAGAGTATGAGAGGAATTCTTAAAAAAAGTTTAAAAGTCATAGAAAGCAAGATGACCTTATATGTTCCATAATATGGCGTAAAGAAGCAACACCTAGCTAGGCTCTTAGAATTAAGTGTGTGATGACTCCAAGAGGTTTAAATGAAGCCAAGAATTATGAATAAATAGATAGAATAGAGCCAAGATAATGCTTTCTAAAGGTTGCTTCATTAAGTGCATTATGGAACCATAAAAGAGTCTTGAGTCACCTAGCCTTTCTAGTAATTGTACGGCCTTAGACTTTGCTTCAAGAGTATAATTAGCTTCCATATGATGTGTCTAGGCTAAGAAGAATGATCTCCACCTTCTAGGGTGTGTAAGGTCAAGGGAGATGATCCAAGACTTAAGAGAAAAGTGTCTAAATGCAAGTAAGGTAACTCTCTCTACCTTCTCTCATGCCTAGATATGTGTTTACATTGTCTTGAATGTGTGTATGTATGTTTTAAGCTATGAAAAGTATTCGAGCATGATTTTATATACCATTATACCATGATGATGCATTATATTTCTAAATGATGTTTGTGATGCTTTCTTTAGTTTGCTTGAGTGTGATGAAGCCAAGAACCCTCTAACCATGGTAAGGATGAGCCAAGAACCCTTAAGATTGGTTGAGACAAAGTAAAGAGTCTTCCAAAAGTGAGATTGACTCCCAAGAGTAAGGTTGAGTTCAAGAACCTCTTAAAAGAATAGGTGAGGCAAGTTCAAAATCCTTAAGTGAATGGATGAGGCTAATCCACTTACTTGGCAAGCCTATGTATGCTATACATGACTTTTTCAAATGCCAAGAATGTTTCTCAAATGATTGCATATGTTAATATGCCTATGCATTTTTTGTGAGACTTGTATTACATGCTTTATGTGTGATTGAATGGGAGATGAGCTATTGGAATTCTTTGAATCTCATCCTCTCTTTTCCAATGTCTTAACTGCTAGGTCAAATAATTAAGTAAGGTAATGGAGGCCACCAAGCCTAAAAGAAGAAGATTAGCATCAAAGTATATGAATATGCCTAGTTTTGCTCTCCTTCTAACCATACACATGGCATATAATGTAATCCCTTGATGAAATTGTTATGTAACTATATGAACATGTGTAAATATGTTAATGTAGCATGTATGAATGAGTGTTAAGGCTATATATATGAAAATGTACCATTTGGACATATAATGACAAACTAGCATCTTGGAAATGCATATATAAATAGAAGTGGAATGACCAAATTGAGATGTATGAGGTTTAGGACTACTTGGGCAATTCACACAAGTTATATTCATACTTTTAAACTTGTCCAAGAAGTGTCAAACATCAAAGGAGACCATTTGGACACTTTGATATCTCTTATGGAGCAAAGTTTGACCACTTTAGAACCCTATACCACTTTTTGTCCAAATGAGCTTTTCTTGATCTAAAATTTGGCATGCATTTAGAGCTTGTTGAGGGCTTCTTGGGAAGCTAAAGTGCAGAATTTCTGAGGTCTATGGAATATTTGATGAATTTTCAAAGTTGGGAAAAATTTTGAATTTAGTCTGGTGTATTGTTCACTCAGGTCTGAAAATGAATTATATCACTCAAAGGGAAAATGATATCCAATTGCCATGAAATTTTATAAAGCAAAACTAGACATTTCCAGTGACTTGTGACAACTAGAAGCACCCCATTTGGATGTTTAAAGAGGGAGATATGAATTTTTGAAATTTTCATCTAGCATTAGGCATCTAAACTGACCCAGATTATTGTTTGATTGGTTTTTTGATACCTGGACATGCTTGGACTGGTCTGGAGTTATTTTTTTTCCTCTAGCTAACATCTATAGCTTTCTAGATTGATATCATTTGCATGGATGGGATTTTTGTAGAATTAATCAAAAAATTTTAAACTTTGCTGTAGAAACCTATGATAATACTCGTAGGTAGCCAGACCTCTATCCTTTTTCAAATGTCAAACATCCTCTATGTGATGATTCATGGTCTGGTCATATTTTTAACATAAAGTAGACATATATAGCTTTCCATTATGGTAAAGAATAGATGTTTTTAATTTTTTTAGAATTAGTTATAATTTTTTAAAGTTTGTGACAGAAAGGGGCAATTTCTGATCAAAATTGCAAGTACATGTTTTATGCTTCCCTTTGCCATATACGAGCTCTAGACCATTTTTGGTGATGGAAATGAGTTTTATCCATGTAAATAAATATGAGAATGTGATACATGAGTCCATGTGGCCTATGGGACTCGAAAAGAAAAATTTTACCTGTAGAGAAATGCATCTGAATCCATGATTCCTTATGCCACTATATTGTTTCCATAGAACAAATATGAGATGAGGCATGGAAATTGCATGAATTAAGTCTTAGAAGTATGGTGTTACAAAATGTCTTAAAGCAAGGCACTTTACAAAGGAGTAGACTAATAGGCATTTTAATGGCATTTTGATGCCAAGAATTGTAATCACATGATGTACATATGATGTAGACCCTTGAGCATGTTTAATTGTATGTAAATATGATGTATGTATCTATTTTAGAGCCAAATGAATGAAAACACAAGTTTTTGCCACCTATGAGCCTTTATGTTCATGTGTATAAATGTAAGTGACAAGGTGAGAATGAGCTCCATAATGATTTAAATCATTTTACATGCTTTTATATGTTCTAATTATGCTTTTGGATGTGCCCAAGTGGCTGTGGAATGGTAAGAACATCATTTGGTGCATGTTGAATCCATTTTGGACTTCAAATTTAACCAATTCTTAAGCTGAACTAAAGTCTAATCAAATGGATAAGCTTTCACATGAAATTTGGGCCATAAGTAGGTCTCATTCAGAACTTTTCATAGAGTCAAAGAGCATTCAATTTGGAGTTCTAGAGAATTTATTATAATTTTTTAAAATTAGATAAATTATGTAGAATTGATATATGTACTTTCATATGGTCAGTTTGCTTCTTTGTATCACACATGAGACAAATAAAGTCCAATGCTCATGAAATTTTACCAACATAAATGAGACATCATAAGCTTTCCATAGCCACCAAGAACACCTCATTTGGAGCTTTGTAGGGGAATAATTGAATTTTTGAAATTTATAGTCAGTATCAAGACATAGCAGAGACCTATGGTACTGTTCTATTATTTTTTATGGTACAGATGGTGTTTTCTTAGTCTAAAATTATTTTTAGTCATGATTCTAGAGATTTCCAAAAAGCCATCATATGCATTATTTTAAGTTTTATAAAATTAGTTATGAATTTTCAAAGTTTATATCAAAAACTTGGACACTAAAACCTGAGAGCAAATTCTGGTTTTTCTGATATATGGTTCCAAACCCGAGACATATGAGATAAAATGGAATGCTTCTAACTTGTATGAATATGTTATGGACGAAAAATGATAGTGATGAGTTCACATGTTCCCTGAAGCCAATAATGAATTAAATAAGCTTTCTGTTATGCAATTTTTCACCATTTAATGCACTAATTTCATGTGAATATGTAACCATAAGCTTATGGAACATAAAGTAAAGGCTAGGGAGCTATGGTGTTACATTGAGTAAAAATAATAGCAAAGCTATTTGATGTAGTGTTTTTAGGGCAAATTCCAATATTTAAGGCACTATTATGAAATTTTTAGTATTTTCTCGAATTTTTTAAAATTTTTCTAATTTTTCCATATTTAATTTCTTTATTTTTGTGAGTTTCTTTTGTGTGATATTCCTTTGTTTTTTAGTGTTAGGTAGTAGTTATTTTAATTTGGATTTAATCTTCTTGCTTTTTGGTGTATGGAATTGTGCTAATTTAGTTACCAATTCAATTTTTCGGTGTGTTTTGATTTTTCTCAAATCACCAACCCAGAAAATTTTGAAACTCAATACTTTTATATTTGGGGTGGTGCTGAGCAAAAGTCACAACCTTAGTTATGAGGTAGCCCTAGATTGGCTAAATTCCATTGTTTTCTTTGAGTATTCTAATTTTCAAGTTTTTTTTTATTTTTAGGACATTTTTTCCATTTTCTAGGATTATTTTTTTAATTTTTCTTGGCTGGTTCTCATGTCATTTCTTAATTCTTGCTTTCCTAATTAGTTTATGATACAATCCTCTGGTGAAAAATTGATTGATTTGGCCCCCGAGATTGAAAGAACCTTCTAAAGGCAACTAAATATCAAGAAAAGTAGTGTAGGGAATAGTGGTAGTACTTCTTTAGCTTTTGATTGTGTGCAAGGACTTAGTTGTGTAAAAATTTTTCTAATTATAACATGGCTAAACAAAAGCAAATAAATGTTAACATGAATATGCATACACAAGCTAACTTGAATGTTAATAGGAATTTGAATGGTAACATGCATGCTAGGACCATTAAAGAACTTGCAACTCTTGATGTGCATTATCAAAATCTTTGTATTCAATATCCAAAATTAGATGCAAATTTTAAGCTTAAGTCAGGATTGATTCATTTACTTCTTAAATTTTATGGACTTGCAAGAGATGATCCTCATAAGCATTTGAAGGAATTTCATGTTGTTTGCTCTACTATGAAATCACAAGGAGTTTTAGAAGAAAAGATTAAGCTTAGGGCATTCCCTATCTCTCTAGATGGTCTGAATGACATAGCTAAGGATTGGTTGTATTATCTTCCTCTAGGTGCTATTAATTCTTAGGATCAGTTGAAACACCTTTTCTCGAAAAAATTCTTTCTTGTATCCCATATAGCTTTAATAAAAAAGAGAAATTTATGGGATCCATCAGATGTTAAAAGAAAGTCTTTATGAATACTAGGAAAGATTTAAGAAGCATTGTGTTAGTTGTCCCCACCACTAGATTACTAATAAGTTGTTGATTCAATACTTCAATGAAGGGCTTCTATCAATGGATAGGAATATGATTGATGCCGCATCAGGTGGTGCCTTAGTTGATTTGACTTTAGAGGTGACTCAAGATCTTAATTCTAAAATGGCTCAGAATGGTCAATAACTTGGTACTAGAATGGTGTAGCCAGTGAGAGGTATTAATGAGATTTATGCTTCTTAGTATGATCAGACTCAACAGAAGATGCAAAATACTTTAGATGAACTTTCCTTCATGGTCAAACAGATGGCTTTATTTCAAAGGCAAACTATTTCCTATCCTTTATAGCAAGTTTCTACATCTACATCTTTTATTGATCCTATCTATGGTATATGCTCTCTAGCCATACATTCTATATTGATCAGTGCCCACAGTTAGACAATTAGTGGAGACTTATGCTAGGATCTTTCTAGGAAAGCTAATGCAGAAAGGATAACATAGATATGATCTATACTTCCACACTTATAATTCGAGGCAGGGAGATCATCCAAACTTGAGATATGGGAAAAGACAACATCAACAAAAGTATAGTGCTGCAAGAATCTACACAACCTCCATAACTTATGAGACAGTCTATTCCTATACAAGAGAAGTCTATTAAGGGAAATATTCTAGAGGATATGATGAAGCAACTTATAGATAGGCTTCAACAGAATGAAATTTAGCATAAACAAGAAATGTAGAGTATTTAGACACAGATTAGTCAGTCGGCAAGCTCAGTAAGTGATATGAAAAGTTAAAGATTAGGAAAATTACCTTCACAAACAATGATTAACCCCAAAAGCGATAATGTCAGTGCTATCACCTTTAAGAGTGGGAAGGAAGTTCATGGGTCTTTAGATACTAGTACTACAGATAACTCGACATTAGCAAAAACACACATCTCACGAGATGAGATTAAAAAGGAAGAGGAGGTAAAGAAAATTTTACCTTTCCCATGTAGACCTACCTAAAGGAAGAGACAAGCTGAAGTAGAACTTGAAAAAAAGATTCTTGAGACTTTCAAGAAAGTTAAACTTAACATACCTTTGCTGGAAGCCATTAAGACCATTCCTAAGTATGCCAAATTTCTTAAAGAAATGTGTACCAACAAGAGGCAGCAGAGAGGGAATGAGAAAACCAATTTTGGCAAGAATGTTTTAGCACTTATACAGCCTACAATGCCAACTAAGTGTCAAGATCCAGGAACCTTTATAATAGCTTGCACTATTAGGAATTTTGAGTTTTTTTATGCTTTAATTAATCTTAGTGCTACTATCAATGTAATGCCCAAATAAATGTATTCATCTTTGCAGGTAGGAGAATTGAAGGCAAATGGAGTGGTTGTGCAGCTTGCAAACCAAAGCATGGCTTATCCTTCAAGAATACTGGAAGATGTCTTAGTTAAGGTAAAACATTTAATATTTCTAGTTAATTTTCATATTCTTAATATAGAGGATGATAGATATAGGTCTTATGGTCACGTACTGCTCATCTAGGTAGACCTTTCTTAAACACAACCAAGAGAATCATAAATGTGCATGAAGGAACTCTTTTTATGGAATTTGCTTGCAATGTAATACATTTTAATATTTTTAATGCCATGAAGCACCTATGTGATGATCATTCTATTCTTGGTGTAAGTTTGATTGATATGCTAGTTGATGATGCTAATATTGAGTTTAGTGATAGTCTGCTGACTTATTCTTATGATATTGTTGATTTTGATGATTCTCTTAAACATACTTGTGATGGTTCTCATTTCTGTACTATATGTAGAAAGATTGATGATTTTTTGAGCTATAATGATATTATTGCCTCTAGAGAACCTATTGCATGTACTGATTAAGTTGATTATATAGCATTTAAAACCTCTGTTGGTTGTACTGTTTTTATTGAGTTTTCTGGTTCTAATGAGACTTTACATGTTGATATGGATTGTTTGAATAACCATAGTACTGATATTCATTTGATTAATAATTCTTTTGATTCTTCACATGCTACTGATGCTTCCCATATTGGAAAAATTCTTCTATTTCTTATGAGTTATTTGAGTAGGTGTATGGTATGGAAGAGATAGCGCTTAACAAGCTCATCCCCTCTATTGAGAAAGCTCCAAACCTAGAGTGTAAACCATTCCCAAATACATTGAAATATGCTTACCTTGAAGAAAGAGAAAAGCTCCCTATTATTGTGGCTAGTGATTTGTATGCACAAGATTTTGTTGGAAAATGGAGCTAAACCAGTGAGGCAACCTCAAAGGCGACTCAACCAGCTTATTCGTGATGTAGTTAAAAGGGAAGCATCTAAAATTTTATTTGCTAGTATTATATATCTGATTTCTGATAGTTAGTGGGTTAGTCTTATATAGGTTGTTCCTAAAAGATTGAGATTATAGTGGTCCAAAATGCAAAGAATGAGTTGGTGCCAACTCATGTGCAAAATAGTTTGAAAGTTTACATTGATTCCAAATATCTTAATTCTGTCACTAGAAAAGACCACTACCCCTTTCTTTTTATGGATCAAATGCTTGAGCGTATAATTAGGAAGTCTCACTATTATTTTCTTAATGGATTTTTAGATTATTTCCAGATATGCATTGTAATGTCTGATTTTTCTCAAACGATAGAAACAGACGCATTTTCAAAGTAAGTCTCCTAAAATGAATTAGTTAAGGTCCCAAAAAAATTTGAGTAACATTCTAGACTCATAAAAATTAAAATTCTAGCCTCAAATAGAAGGAAAAACAGAGCTAGAATGAAAATATAAATTTTGACTAAAAACTTACGAAACGTAATGGCATTTTTGTAATTTTGGGCAAATTTTGGAATTCACACAGGAGGACTTTTTAAATGAAAGTTTTGAGTTCTAAAAACTATGGGAAGCTCGGGACAATTAAATCCCCTTCGGTGGACGTTTTCTAACGTCGGTGCACCCAAACTTTGACAGATTTATTCGATATGGTTTTAGCTCTGATTTGAGTGATTCCAAAGGCATTTTACTAAATTGGGAATCTAACTTTTATAATGGAAAATATGGTTCTCAAAAAGGAGCTAAAACAAAGGAGGAACAAAAATGCAAAGAACAAAGGGCAAAATAGAAATTTTTAAAAAAGTCACTTTCCTACCCCTATATGTAGGTGGCACCCCACTTTCTCCCTCACTTGGAATTAGAATTTTCTGCCTAATTTCAGAGAAGGGAGCTAGGGTTTTCGGCGCACAAGAGAGGAAGAAGAAGAAGGAAGAATTCAAGCTTAAAGGTATGTGTCCATGGTAGTTTTTCATGCTTTTCTCCATCCACACCACCTCTTCATTCTCCTTTATTTCTTTTGATTAAAATGGAGTTTATAAATCTGATTCAAGGGAGAAACTCAAGGGGATTTTTAGATTTGGAGAGAGAAGCTTGGAGAAAGCAAGATTCAAACAAGAATAAGCAAGGAAACTAGGTAATTTCTCTTCCTATGGTTGCTATTCTTGGTTCTTCTTCTTCTCCAATTCGACACACCCATGGAATCCTAGGAGGATTTGATTTTTTAGGCAGAACCAAGGATGAATTTAAGGAAAAAGGATGTGGAGATTAAGAATATGCAAAGAGAATCAACAAAAAACCATTAGATTTCAAGATGTAATTTCTAGGATTTCAAGTGTTCCTTCCAAAATCTGATTTTGTATGATGATTCCTAGGTCTAATTAAGAGTTTAAATGAGCTCCTAAGATCCCTAAGATGCTCCCCACATGTTTCCTCCTTCAAGAAAACTAAGCAAAATCCATAGAGGCTAATAAGCTCCATAGTCTCAGCCAAGCATGGATGGCATAGCTAGGGAGAGTTTTAAATTTTTCTAAGGCCATTCTTGAGTCATATATGATGAATGAATATGAGGGGAGGCCTTGGAAAAAATTTAGAACCCATAAAAAGTGGATTGGTGCTTTAGGTTTCATATTATGACTTAAAGAAGCAACATGTTGTTCGGCTCTTTGTTTTAATTGTGTGATGACTCCAAGAGGCTTAAAAGGAGTCAAGAATCATATTTGAAAGGAAATAATGGAACTTAGAATTTATTTGAGGGATGTTGCTTCATTAGGTGCAATTATGGACTATAATAGGGTTTATAGAACAACCTAGTATCTAAGCAAATTGTGTGACCTTAGAAATTATTTTATGAACCTAATTAGCTTCCATAAATTATGTCTAGGCTAAGAGAAAGCATCTCCAAAAGTTTGTGTGTGTGTGGCCAAAGCAAAGGAGGGAATTTCAAAAGGAAAAGTGTATGATTGTGTACAAGGTAGCTCTCTCCACCTTCTCTCATGCATGAATGTGTATTTAGCTTGTCTTAGAATATGTGTAAATGTATTTTCAAGCCATGAAAAGTATGCTAGCATGAGTTCATATGCCATGATTTTATGATGACATATTATGTTTTTAAATGATGCCATGATGTTTGTTTGAGTTTGCTTGAGTATGGAGAGGCCAAGAACTCTTAATCATGGTGAGGATGAGCCAAGAACCCTTAAAGTTGGTTGAGACAAAGCAAAGAGTTTCTTAAAAACAAAGTGGGCTCCCAAAAGTATGGTTGAGTCCAAAAATCTCTTAAAGAATGGGTGAGGCAAATTCAAAATCCATGAAGAAAAGGGTGAGGCCAATCCATCCACTTGGCAAGCTCTTGAATGTCTTGTATAATTGATTCACATGCCAAACTTGCTTCTTGAATGTTCATGACTTCCATTATATCCATGCATGCATTTTCAAGGCTTGCTTTGCATCCATTATGTATGATTAAATGGGAGATGAGCTATTGGGATTCTTTAAATCTCATTTCCTCCTCTCCAATAATCTCACATGTTAGGTGGACCAAGTGGACAAGGTAATGGAAGCCAACCACCTTGAAGAGAAGAGTTTGACACTAACATGCTTAGCCTTTGCTTTTAAAACCATAATAATGTCAAATGTTGTAACCCCTTGATGTATATGGTCTATGATATCTTAGACATGTGTAATTATGATAATATGTGATGTATAAATGAATGGATATGGTGTGTGAACCCTAGAATGTAATATGGGTATGAAATGCCAAATTATGTTTCTTGAAAAGTTGATGTAAGTGTGCATATATGTAGAAGAAATAGCCAAAATGAGACGCATAAGGTTTGAGACCATTTGGGCAGCTCACACAAGTCCTAATTATGCTTTTAGACTTGTCCAAAAGGTGCCAAAACCTAAAGAAAGTCATTTGGTCAATTTGGTACCCTATATGGAGCCAAAATTAACCATAATAGAACCTTATATCACTTTTTAGCCAAATGAGTTCTTCTTGATCTGAGATTTTTCATGCAATTAGAACCTGTTGAGAGATTTTTGGGAAGGTAAAGAACATAATTTTTGAAGGTCTACAGAATATTTGGTGAATTTTCAAAGTTGGCAAATTTTTTGGTTTTGGTCTAATGCACTATTCATCTGGTTCGAAAATGAAATCTGTTACACATGGCTCAAATGATGTCCAATTGCCATGAAAGTTTATACAGAGAAAATATACATTCCTAATGACTTATGACAACTAGAAGCACTTCATTTGGAGGTCTAGAAAGAGAGATATGAATTTTTAAAGATTCTATCTAGTATCAGGAGTTTTACCTGACCTTAGTTACTGTTCCATTGAATTTTGAGGCTTGGGCTGCCTAAAATGGTTTAAAGCTATTTTTTCCCTCTATCTAACATCTACAGATTTCTAGATTGGTATCATTTACATAGATTCAATTTTTTTGAAATTAATTAGACATTTTTGAAATTTGCTACAGAAATTTGTGACAGCACCAGGGGGTAGTTTGACTTCTGGACATTTTTAAATGTCAAACGTCCTCTATGATAGATGTTATGGTCTGGATATATTTTTAGTGTGAAGTAGACATCCATAGTTTTCCCTAATGACCAAGAATACATGATTTCTATTTTTCTAAAATTAGTTATGATTTCCAAAGTTTGGATAGAAAAGAGGCAAAAGCTAGCCAAAATTGAATATCCATATTCTATGCTTCCCTTCATGATTCATGAGTTATGGGCCACATTTTATGATGCTAATGAGTTGTAACCATGTAATTAAATATGAGAATATGTTATATGAGCTCACATGGTCTACGTGACACCGGATGGAATTTTTATACACGACATAGTGCAATTAAATGCCTTATTTTAATAGACTTTTCTTACTTTCCCTCATGTAATGCACTATATGAGCATGCAAATGTGATAGAGATAAGCTAGAATTTATGGTGTTACATACATAGCCATGAAGGACTAAGAAAATACAACATTTACTTGCCCATTTAAAACATTTGCCTACAGAAAGATGCCCTTTAGTCTTTGTAATGCCCCTAGAACTTTCTAATAGTGCATGGTTTCTATTTTTAAAGAATTTTTGGAAAATTGGATGGAAATTTTTATAGATGATTTCACTGTATGTGAAAATTTTTTTGAAAAGTGTTTGTGTAGTTTGAATAGAGTTTTAAAAACATATATAGCGAAGAATCTCGTACTTAATTTTAAAAAATATCATTTTATGGATCAAAAAGGTATTATATTGAGTCATGTTGTATCTGAACAGGGCATAGAGGTTAATAAAGTTAAGATAGATGTTATCACTTCTTTACCATACCTGACATGTGTTGGTGTAACACCATAATTTCCTAGCTTAATTCATGGTATTTCTATACCTCATATCAAGTAATTCATATGAGAGGCAAGAAAATAGTATTAAAATAATATATTATTTAGCGTTACATCGTATATAAAAAATTTCATTCGATGTCACGTAGACCATGTGAGCTCATACAACACATTTCCATATTTAATTACATGAATACAATTCATTTATATCATCAAAAATGGCCTACAACCCGTGGAAATCAAAGGGAAGCATGAAATATATATATTCATTTTCAACCAGAATTTGCTAATTTCTATCAAAAAGTTTGAAAAATCATAACTAATTCTAGAAAAATTGAAATCATACATTCTTGGCCATTCTGGAAAGTGACACATGTCTATTTTATGCTAAAAATATATCTAGACCATAACATCCAACACAGAAGACGTTTGACATTCAAAATAGTCCAGAGGTTAGGCTATCCATTAGTGCTATCACAGAATTCTGCAGCAAATTTCAAAAAGGTCCAATTAATTCCACAGAAATTCAATCCATGTAAATAATAACAATCTAGAAATCTATGGATATTATCTAAAGGGAAAAAATAACTCCAAACTAATTCAGGCATGCCTAGACCTCAAAACTCAATCAAACAATAACTGAGGTCGGCTGGAATTCTTGATACTAGACAGATTCTTTGAAAATTCATATTTCCCTCTCTAGACATCCAAATGAGGTGCTTCTAGTTAGGACAAGTCACTGGAATGTCTAGTTTCTCTATATAAAATTTTATTGCAATTAGACATCATTGTGCCCTGTGTGACAGATTTTATTTTCGGACTTAAGTGAATAGTAATATGACTAAAACTAGAAAATTTGCCAATTTTAAAAATTCACCAAATATTCTGTAGACCTTTGAAAATTTTTTCTTTATCTTTCCAAAAAACTCTCAACAAGCTCTAATTGCATGCCAAATCTCATATCAATAAGAGCTCATTTAGACAAAAAGTGATATAGGATTCTATTATGGTCAATTTTGGCTCCATATAGGATACTAAAATGTCCAAATGTCTTTCCTTAGGGTTTGGCACCTCTTGCGCAAGTCTAAAAGTGTAACAACCAAAAAATTGATAAAATTTTCTAAATCTTAAAATTTTTCTAAGTTTGCTGGCTATAGCCCGGCTATAGCAAATGGACTTGTTAGCTATAGCGAGAAATGATTTAGCTATAGTGAAAGTGCCTGTTCGCTATAGCAAGAATGCTTCTAGCTATAGCAAGTTCGGGTATCTCATACAAAAATCAGGGAGTTCCTTGCAATAGTGGGCACCATAGAGAGAACAGGGGTCTGAGACTAATACGTGCTTGCCGTAACAAGAGTTATTTTCTGCTATAACGAGGGTTAGTCCAAAAAAGTATGAAAAAAAAAAAAGAATTTTGCTTCTTAAAGCGTCCAAATCCTCTCTTTTTCTTCTAACTGACCTAAGCTTTGTCTAAAACAAAGAAAAAGCTTGAGAGAGAGAGAGAGAGAGAAACTAAGAGAAGCTAAGAGACAAGAAGGAAACTAAGGAAGAAAGGTAAGAACCCTTAAAGATCTTTATGCTTCTTCTTCTTGCCTTTATTCTTCTCCTTCTAAGTTTCCTTTCCATGGGTGGTTAAGTAAGATAGCTTTGTTTTGACCTAGAATGAGCAAAAAACCATTGAATTAAAGTGTGATAAGTTAAAAAATGCAAAGAAAGTAGAAGAAAAGTTAGTGAAATTCCAGAGGGAGAACCCTTAGTTTCTTACACACTTTATAAAGTTTGCCTTGATGAAGAACTATCTAGCCTTGTGGGTGTTTATTTGAGTTATAAGAGAGTAATTGCATGCTATTTGATGTATCTAGGCTCAAGAGAATTGGCTCCATCTAGTTGTGGTGTTGAGACCGAGAAAGACAAAGAGAAATCAAAAGGAAAGGCTTGTGTTAGCTTATAAGGTAGTTTTCCACTCTTTCTTATTGCATTCTTAGATGTATACAGTCATTGTATGCTTGTGTATGTGTTTGTTGTATGAGACATGCCATATGTTATTACCTTGATGTATTGGTACCAATATACTTATGTTTTGGGCTGTGAAAATTGCTCTGGTGAGGTAGTGCCAAAAGTGCCTTGTAATGGGTGAGGTAGATCCAAAAGTCTTTGAGGATGGGTGAAACAAGGCCAAAAGTGTAACACAATACTTCTAGGACTCAATTCATACAATTTACATGCCTCATCTTATGTTTGTTCTATGGAAATAATATAGTGGCATAGGGAGTTATGAATAAAAATGCATTTCTCTATAGGTAAAATTTTTCTTTTGGAGTCTTGTAGGCCATATGAAAGCATCTATCACTTTCTCATACTTAAACACATGAATATAACTCACTTCCATCCTCAAATTTTGCCTACAACTTGTGGAAAGCAAAGGAGCATATGAAATCCGTGTTTGCATTTTCGGCCAGGATTTCCTCTTTTCTGTCACAAACTTTGGAAAATCATAACTAAATCTATCAAAAACATGCAATTTTGGTCATTCTGGAAATCTTAGGATGTCTATCTCACACTAAAAATACACCCAGGTCATAAAATTCATCACACAGGACTTTTGACATCCAAAAAGCTATAGAGTCGCTGGCTGTCTGGGCTGTTGTTCAGTTTACTAATGCAAACTTCTGAAATTCATAACTAATTTTATAAAACTTGAAATCACACACATTCGGTCATTCTGGAAAGATACAAATGTTAAATTGATAGTAAAAATAATTCCAGAATGAAACAGATACGTTTAGTCAGCTGGACCCTATGGAATAGTAACCGGACTCATGGGGCGCTACTGATACTGACAGTTAACTTCAAACATGCATAACTCACTACTCAGACCTCCAAATGAGGTGATCTTGGTGGCCACCGAAAGCTTATGACCTCTAGTTTATTCATGTAAAACTTCATAAGCATTGGAAACCATTTGGCCATCAGGTGACACAGAATTCAAAACTGCCCGTATGAACAGTACCCATACCAGAATCCATGAAAAATCCCAACTTTGAAAATTCGTCAAATATTCTCTAGGTCTCCGAAAATTATGATCTTTAGCTTCCCAAAAAGCTCTTAATGAGACCTAATTTCATACCAAATCTCAGATCAAGACTAACTCATTTGGCCAAAAAGTGACATAGGATTCCATTATGGTCAAATTTGGCTCCATATGAGGTACCAAATTTGCCAAATGGCCTTCCCTTAGTTGTGGCACCTTTTGGGCAAGTCTAAAAGTACATTTGAGACTTGGGTAAGCTGCCCAAATGGTCCCAAACCTCATGCATCTCATTTTGGCCATTCAACCCACACTTATGCTTACATTCATCAAAATCCCATATTGCACACCTTGGCCTTCCATACTCAAAATAAGTGCTATAGGTCATATATCATTTTCATACATCTAAACATCACATAATAGTATATTTACACATGTCTTATGGTTCATGGTACATATATAATATCATATACATTATGAACTATCATTATGGTTCCAAAATGGCTAAAATAATACATAAGCTTGTCAATCCTTGCTCTTTATGGTTGTTGGCTCCCTTCACCATAAGTACTTAGTCCACCTAGCATGTTAGATCATTGGAGAGGAGGGGATGAGATTCAAAGAATCCCAATAGCTCATCTCCCATTCAATCACATATAATATGTGCAAAGCAAGCTTTTCAAATGCATGTATGGAAAAATGGAAGTCATGGACATTTTCAAAGCAACCTTGGCATGTGAATCAATCATACAAGACATTCAAGAGTTCCCCAAGTGTTTGGATTGGCCTCACACTTCTCCTCATGGATTTTGGACTTGCCTCACCCATTCTTTAAGAGCTTTGGACTCAACCACACTCTTGGGAGCCCACTTTGCTTTTAGGAGACTCTTTGCTATGTCTCAACCAAGCTCAAGGGTTCTTGGCTCATCCTCACCAAAGGGAAGAGTTCTTGGCCTCTCCTCACTCAAGCAAACTCATACAAACATCATAGATTCATTTAAAACATAACATGGCTTCAAGGATCATGGAATATAAAGGCATGCTAGCATACTTTTCTTAGCTTGAAAATACACATACACACATTCTAAAACAAGCTAAACGCACATCCATGCATGAGAAAAGGTGGAGAGAGCTACCTTGCACAATTTTACACACTTTTTCCTTAGCTTTCAAGCCTCCTCTTTCGGCCACACACCCACAATTTGGTGGAGATGGTTTCTCTTGGCCTAGATACAAATTATGGGAGCCAATTAGATTCATGAAACACATTCTAAGGCTACATAACTTGATGAACCACTAGATTACTCTATAGACTTCATTATGGTCCATAATTGCACCTAATAAAGCAACACTCCTCAAACAATTTCTAGGCTCCATTCTTTCCTCTCAAATATGATTCTTAACTCCTTTTAAGCCTCTTGGAGTTATCACACAATTAAAACAAATAGCCTAACATCATGTTGCTTCTTTAGGTCATAATATGGAACCTAAGGCACCAAATTACTTTCTATGAGTTCTAAATTTTTTCCAAGGCCTCCCTTCATTTTCATTCATCAAATATGACTCAAGAATGGCCTTAGAAAAATTTAAAACTCTCCCTAGCTAGGAGAACCCATCTAGGCCGAGGCTATGAAGAATATTGGGTTCCATGGAGCTTTCTTTGTTTTCTTGAAGGAGGAAGCTTGTGGGGAGCATCTAAGGTGTCTCAAGAACTCATTTAAACTCTTACTTAGGCCTAGGAATCATCATACAAAATCAGATTTTATAAGGTGCAATTGAAACCCTAAAACTTGCATCTTGAAATCTAATGGTTATTTTGTTGTTTTCTTTGCATATTCTTATTCCTCTCCATCAAATACCTAAGAATCATGCTTGGTTGGGCTTGGAAATCAGATCCTCCTAGGGTTCTTGGTCTAGGTCGAAATAGAGAGAAGTGGGGTGAAAGGTATCAACCATAGGATGCATTTTTACCTTGTTTCCTTGCTTAGTTTGGCTTGAATCTAGATTTCTCCAAACTCCTCTCTTCAAATCCGAACTTTCCCTTGAATATCTCCCTTGAATCAGATTTATAAACCTCATTTTAATCCAAGGAAAGAAAGGAGAATGAAGGAGAGGTGGTGGAGGTGGAGAAAAGTAAGGAAAATTGCCATGAAAACATACCTTAAGCTTGGCTTTCTTCCTCCTTCTTCTTCCTCTCTTGGGCACATCTCCCTTAGGGTTCTTCTTCTGATTTGGGGCTGGAAAATCTGAAGTGAAATGAGGGCAAGTGTGAGGCACCACCTATACATAGCTATGGTAAAAAGACTTTTTCAAAAATTTCCATTTTGCCCTTCATATTTTGCATTTTTGTTTCTCCTTCGTTTTAGCTCCTTTTTGAGAATTTTCTTTTTCATTACAAAATTTAGGTCCTCAATTAAGTAAAATGCCTTTGGAATCACTCAAATTGGAGCTAAAACCTTCCCGAATGGATTTGTCAAAGTTCGGGCACACCGATGTTGGAAAACGTCCACTGGAGGGGATTTAACTGTCTCGGGGCTTCCCATGGTTTTTAGGGCCTCTGAGAACCCTGGAAAACTCAAAATTTTCATTTAACCTGTGTGAATTCCAAAAATTGCTCAAAATTACAAAAATGCCATTACGTTTCGTAGGCTTTTCATGAGAAATTATTTCTTCATTCTAGCTTCATTTTTCTTTCCGTCTGAGCCTGGGATTCTTATATTTAGGAGTCTAGAATGCTTTCAAAATTTTTTGGGACCTTAACTCCATCATCTTGGGGGACTTCCTTTTGTATCCGGTAAGTTTCGTTCGTTAACAGAGAAACTATATGTTACGTTTCTCACGTTTCCTCTGGTTTTCAGGGAACTGAATGTTACAAAAAGTCTTATGGATGAGTGAGGCCAAGTCAAAAGTCCCTAAACTAAGGGTGAGGCCATCCAAAAGTCCCTAAAATAAGATGAGGTTAGACCAAAAGTCCCTAAAACTCATTCTTGACATTGATATGATATTCATGGCATGTAAATCATGTGATGTATAATTGTGAATGATTAGATGCCTACTTGCATACTTTGATTTGTTTATATACCTTGATTGTTTTCTTAAATGAGTGTATGAGCTATTGAGATTCCATGAATCTCACCCCCTTTCCTCTCCTATCTCATATGGTCCAGGTAGAGCTCAAGAGCCTAAGAGTGGAGGCCATGAGGTATAGATGGCCCTTTTTGACACTTT
The DNA here is from genome assembly GCA_026724425.1 of Erythrophleum ivorense. Taxonomy (NCBI): domain Eukaryota; kingdom Viridiplantae; phylum Streptophyta; class Magnoliopsida; order Fabales; family Fabaceae; genus Erythrophleum; species Erythrophleum ivorense. The sequence goes on from JAIUCV010001128.1 coordinate 127,764, forward strand.
TGCATATTTTGATGTATAGGAAAGCCAAAGTGCTCATTTATACATATTCTTTTTGAGATGTAAATGCTTAAGCAAGTGTAAAAGTATGTATCAATGATGTATGATCCATATATGGAACCAAAGGACTGAAAATATGATATTTGGCCCCTTTGTGGCTTGTATGTAATAGTGCATTTTTTCCCGTAACATAGTGAGTTTCATATGTATGATGATATGGACCACTTGGGCATTTTATGTATGCTATGTTTATACTTTAAAACTTGCCCAATAGGTGCTAGAGCATGTAGGAGACCATTTACCCCCATTTTAAACCATTTATGGTGTTAAACTTGCCAAATTCGTGAGCTTTGTCAAAGTATGACCAAATGAGCTCTTCTTGATATGAAATTTGGCATGCCTTTAGAGTTGGTTGAGAGCATTCTGGAAAGCTAAAGTACAGAATATTTGAAGGTCTAAGGCATATTTGGTGAATTGTTGAAATTGGAGAATTTTCTAGTTTTGGATAATGTACTATTACTATGGGTCTAAAAATGAATTTGTGTCATTCATAGACCAAACGATGTCTAATTATCATGAGCTTTTATGAGCATAAACTAGCCATCTATAGTTACCTATACCAATAAGAAGAACCTCAATTAGAGGTCTATAGAGGGAGAAACAACTTTTTGAAGTTCTATATCAGCATCAGGGAAGCCATCCAACCTTTGTTACTATTCTATCAGTTTTCAAGGTCCAAAAGCTACTGAAATGATCTAGACTTAATTTTTTTCCTCTAGTTAACATCTGTAGCTTTCCAAATTAGTATAGGTCTCCTAGATTATATTTTTTTGGAATTACTTATGAATTTTTGAAGTTTATGACAGCAATCTGCATTAATACCAGGGACAGCTGGACCTCTGTCTCTTTCTTAATGTCAAACCTAGTCCAAACACTGAGATTGTGGTTTGCAATTATTTTTACTGTAAATTTAACATCCAAGGCATTCCAAAAAGCTATGGTTTGCTTAATTCCCATTTTGCTAGAATTAGTTATGATTTTTCAAAATTAGAGCAAAAAATCTTTTTTTTTGGCCCATTTTGAGAAATTACATTTTGGGGCGTTTGGCTTTATATCTGTGGTTCATGGGTTGTTTTATATTATGTATGAGTTGTATAAATGGAGTTTGAGTAAAGAATGTGATTTATGGGTTCACGAGACCCACGGAGCAAAATATAAGTGTTTAGACCCCAATTTATAGCATAAAAATGCCACGATTTGCACTTTTTCTTTGGAAATCATATGGAATCAAGCCTAAGCAGATACTAGTTGAGGCTAATACATTATGGTGCTAAAAAAAGCATAATTAGGACTTATGTGAGCTATCCAAATGGTCCCAAACCTCATGCATCTTATTTTGGCTACACAATTACATAAACTCAGTTAAGAAGCCACATTGTCATAATATACTCAACTTAGTAAAATGCCTTTGGAATCACTCAAATCGGAGCTAAAATCTTCCTGAATGAATCTGTCAAAATTCGAGTACACCGATGTTAAAAAATGTCCACCAGAGGAGATTTAACTGTCCTAAGGTTTCCCATGATTTTCAGGACCTCTGAGAACCTTGGAGAACTCAAAACTTTCATTTAAAAAGCCCTCTAGTGTGAATTCCAAAAATTGCTCAAAATTACAAAAATGCTATTACGTTTCATAAGTTTTTCGTCAAATTTTGTTTCCTCATTCTAGCTCCATTTTTCCTTCTATCTAAGCCTAGAATTCTCATTTTTAGAAGTCTAGACGTTACATTTAGGAGGTCCAGTCTTTCCTAGGTCAAGCAGGTTTTTATAGAAGATTCATATGGGATTTTAGTAAGATTGCATTGCCTTTGTCTAAGCTATTATAGAAAGATGTTGATTTTCATTTTAATGATGCATGCAAATTAACTTTTGCTGAGCTTAAGAAGAGATTAACCTTCCTACACATCATTCATCCCCCTGGTTGGAGTCTCCCATTTGAGCTTTTATGTGATGCTTCCAATTATGCTTTAAGAGTAGTTTTGAGCTAGAGAGTGAACAAAAAGTCCCATGTGATAGCTTATGCATCCAAGACTTTGGATGGGGCTCAAGCAAATTATACCACCACAGAAAAAGAATTTCTTGCTATTATTTTTACTTTGGATAAATTTAGATCTTATTTGCTTGATACTAAAGTAATTGTTTTCATTAATCATGTAGCCTTGAAGTACTTGTTGAAGAAGCCTAATGCAATACCAAGGTTAATTAGATGGATGCTTTTGCTGCAAGAGTTTGACATTGACATTTGATATAAAAGTGGAGCAAAAAACTTGGTGGCCAACCATTTGAGCCAAATTGAAGCTTTAAGGTAGATTCTTTACCTATTGATGATGATTTTTTGGATAAGCATTTGTATGTTATGCATAGTTTCTACCCATGGTATTTGGACTTAGTGAATTATCTAGCTGTATCTGCAGTTTGACTTGAATAAACATCAATTGGATAAGTTTAAAAGTGAGGCTAGATACTATATATGGGATGATCCATGCCTATGGAAACTATGCAGTAACTAAGTGATTAGACATTGTGTGTCTGATATAGAGATTGATTCTATCTTGAGATTCTATCAAACTCTTGCATATGAAGGTCACTTTAGTCTAAAACACATAGCTAAGAAGGTTCTAGATAGTGGATTTTATTGGCTTACTGTAACGCCCGGTACATTGTACAATCGCTGGAACGGGCCTGTTTGAAAAGCAAGTCCACTGAGATGAGTGATTCAAGGCCAAATAAAATTTGAATAAAATTTTAAATAATAGAAAATGAGGATTTGAGCCTTGAGTTGCCCAAAAACTAGGGTCGGAGTGATTCGAAAAATTTGCCGAAAGGCCAGTGGCATTTTCGTAAATAAGTGTAATTTTAGAAAAACACCTAGGAGGGCTTTTTAAATGGAAATTTTGAATTGCCCAGGGTTCTCAGAGGCCCCAAAAACCATGGGAAGCCCTGGGACTGGTAAAGCCCCTCCGGTGTACTCTTTCCGACATCGGTTGACCTAAACTTTGACCGGTTCGTTCGGGAAGGTTTTAGCTCCGATTTGAGTGATTCCAAAGGCATTTTATTAAATTGGGAATGTTAATTTTATGATGGAAAAGACGGTTCTCAAAAAGGAGATAAAACAAAGCCAAACCGGAAATGCCATTATGGAAGGGCAAAAATGGAAACAAAGTGCACAAAAGAAGCTTCCAAACTCCCTTTTTAAGCCACGTTCAGCTCCCCCCTCTCTAAACTGACTTTCTTCTGCCCAAAACTCAGAAATGGAGCTGCTGTCTTAGGCACACAAAGGGAGGAAATTTTGGAGGAAGAAAAGCTAAAGAAAAGGTGAGAAAGTGTAAGGTTTTCATGCTCTTTCCTCTTGAAACTTCATCCTCCCCTTCTTGCTTTATCTTTCCATGGTTTTAATGTATTTTTTGGTGCTGATTTGGGTCCAGATCAGAGGAGGGAAATTCAAAATTTAAGGAGGAGAAAGAGGGAAGAGGAAGGGCTCTTGAAGGAAGCTTGATTGCAAGGTAGTTTCTCTCCCTTTGTTGCTTCTTTTTCTCCTTCTCCTCTTCCATGGTAGGATGTCTCAACCAGAACCATGAAGAGTGAAGAGTTTCTATTTTATAATCCAAAAGAATCCATCAAACTAAGGCACGGGAAGATGGATTATACCAAAGAAATGCATGAAAAACTAGTAAAACTCAAGTTGAAAAAGTGTAGGGTGCTTGAACATAAGTTAAAATCTGGGTTGATTCAAGACTTCCCCATCATATGTGAGTGTTTTTTTGAGTTTCTAAGACTCCTAGGGAGCCTCCCAAGTGCCCCATCCATTAAGGAAAAATTCCAAACTCCATGGGTTTTTAATGGAAGCATAACTAGGTCAAGACCCTTAGAGATAGCTAGGGAGTATTTTAAATGGTTTCAAACTTGATTTGAGACTTTATATGATAAAAGAAGATAGGAGAAACCCTTGGAAAAAATTTAGAAGCCTTAGGTTGGGAGATAAGGCAATGGCTTCCATAATGTAACCTTATGAAGCAACATGGACCTAGGTTTGTGAAAGTGAGTGTGTGATGGCTTCAAGGACCTTAAATGAGGTCAAGAGGTCTAAATATGGCAAGAGAATGGAACCAAGAATGTTAATTATGGTAGTTGCTTCATTAGGTCCTTAATGGAACCATATTGTGACAAATAGACCAAAGTGTAGTCTTAAGAGTGAGTTGGATGTCATAATTTGTTCCAAGAGTATAATTTAGTGTTGTTTATTGTGAATAGGACAAAGAAATCCAACCCCACCTTCTTGTATTTGTGGAATCGAAAAGGAGAAGAAACAAGTAAAGTAAAGCTTGAATTTGCACCAAGGTAGCTCTCCACCTTTTCTTATTGCATTTTCTTGTTGCATATGGTGTCATTGTGTGCTTGTGTGTATGTTTATATGTTTGAGACATGCCACTTGATGCTATGTTACTATTTTGGTACCAATATGCTTTCATGAATGTCTTTGAATGATGGAAATGGCTCATAAGGGTGAGGTAGTGCCAAAAGTCCCTTAATGTGGGTGAGGAGATGCCAAAAGTCTCATGGCATGGGTGATACAAGGCCAAAAGTCCCTTGGATGGGTGAGGCTAAGTCAAAAGTTCCAAGAACCAAGAGTGAGGCAATCCAAAACTCCTAGAAATGGGATGAGGCCAACCCAAAAGTCCCTAAAGCTCATTCTTATTCTTGACATGTGTTTGTGACATAAAAATGTGGAAATTGAATGCTTCATCGATTGCATAGTTGCATACTTGTACCCTTGACATGTTATATGCCTTGAAAATGTGATTGAATAGGTGTATGAGCTATTGATATTCAATGAATCTCACCCCCTCCTTTCTCTCATCTCATATGATCTAGGTGAAATTCAAGACCCAAAGGATGGAAGTCAAGGAGCTTAAATCTCCATCTCTTGGCAAACCTTTATATTTTGATATACTATGATGACTAGAATGTAAAAGTAGATATGTAAATGTTATTTTTGAGCCATGACACTTTGAACAAGTGTAAAACTATGTAAAGTTAGTGTATGTATCAAGAATAGAGTCTAATGAGTAGAATTATGTATTTTGACCACTTGGGAGCCCATTTGTGTATGTATCTTTATGGCAGTGGCATGGTGAATTTGAGTTGCATGAGAGTTCAGACCTTATGAGGGACTAATTTATGCTATATTTATGCTTTCTAAGTTGCTCAAATGTGTGTGGAACCATGGATGGCTCATTTGAACCAAAGTTGCCTCTTGTTGGGACCAAAATTGCCATAAGCTTGAGCTATGGCAAAATCTGACCAAATGACCTCTTCTTGACTTGGAATTTTGCATGCAAGTAGATCTTGCCTAGAGATTTTTGGGAAGCCAAAGATCAGGTCATTTGGAGGTCTGTGGAATTTTCTATGATTTTTCAAAGTTGGTATCAGAATTTCGGATTTGCACTGGTACTGTTCATTTGGTCAGTTTTGAAATTGTGTCATCCGAGGGGCAAACATGGTCCAATGGCTACAAAATTTTATAATTAGAAACTAGGCATTCACAATGACTTGTAGAAACTAGACGCACCTCATTTGGAAGTCTGAGCTGAGAGATATGAATTTTTGAATTTTTGAGACAGTAGTAGTAGCTCAGCACGACCTAAGTCACTGTTCCATTGAATTTGGGTAGCTAATTGTGCTTTCTCTGGTCTGAGTCTATTTTTACCATAAATTTAAAGTTCATAGATTTCAAAATTGGTATTATTTGCATGTATTGGATTTGTTTGAAATTAATTGGACATTTTCGAAGTTCATAGCAGACACTTGCATCAGTACTAGTAGCTGTCCGAACCTTAACCCCTTTTCGCATGTCAAAAGTTTTCTGTGTTATGTTTCATGGCCTGGACATATTTTTACAATAAATTAGACATGTGTAGCTTTCCAGAATGGCCAAGAATGAACGATTTCAATTTTTCTAGAATTAGTTACAAATTTTGAAACTTCCTATCAGTAAACTGAACTAGTGGCCCAGACAGCAGCAACCCCAGTGGCTTTTTGGATGTCAAATGTTCTCCCCTTAATGTTTCATGAGCTGAAATATTTTTATCATGGGGTAGACATCCAGAGCTTTCTGGAATGGTAAATTTTGTTGGATTTCAAATTTTGTGAATTTAGTTATGAATTTCCGAAGTTGTGACAGAAAAACTGAAATTCTGGGCGAAAATAAGAGTGTGAATTTGATGGTCCCCTTTGAGTTCCACGAGTTATGGGCCAACTTTGGTTATGCAAATGAGTTGTATGTATGTAATTAAATATGAAAACGTGTTGTATGAGCTCATATGGTCCGTGTGACACCGAATGGAATTTTTATATGCGACGTAACGCGAAATAAGGCATTATTTTAATATCATTTTCCATTCCCTTTGTTCAATTGATCATGTGAGACTTAGAAATGATCGGAAGCATGCTAGAAATATATGGTGTTACACTTACCTTATTTCATGATGCCTATGATTTTTGTAAAAGATGTGTTAGGTGTTAAAAAACAAAGAGCATATCTAGGAGAAATGAAATGCTATAGCATCCTATTTTGTTTTGTAAAATCTTTGATATTTGGGACATTGACTTTATGGGACCTTTTTCTATTTATTTTAGCTTTACATATATTTTATTGGCTATTGATTATGTTTCAAAGTGGGTGAAAGCAAAACCTACCAGGATTGATGATTCTTCTGTGGTTGTAGAATTTGTTCACTCTCATATTTTCTATAGGTTTAGGATTCCCAGGGCTATCATTAGTGACCAGAGCACTCACTTTTGCAACCAGAGTATGCAAAGCTTGTTTAACAAGTATGGGGTTATAAATAAACTAGCTACTCCATATCTCCCTTAAACAAATGGACAAGTAAAGATTTCCAACCGAGAGGTGAAACTAATTTTGGAAAATACAATGCAACCAAATAGTAAGGATTGATGTAAGAGGCTAGATGATGCATTTTGGCATTATAGGATCACTTTTAAAACTCCGATTAGAATGTCTCCTTACCAAATTGTATTTAGCAAGGCTTGTCACTTGTAGGTTGAAATAGAGCACTAGGATTTTTGGGTAATTAAGCAATGTAACATGGAGTTGGAGAAGGCCAATGTTAAGAGGAAGTATTAGTTGCAGGAACTTAAAGAAAGTAGAAGGGGTGCTTATGAGAACTCCGAAATTTATAAAGAGAAGATGAAGGCATTTTATGATAAAATGATATCTAGGAAGGACTTCAAAATTAGTGAAAAAGTTTTCCTTTATAAATCTAGATTAAAATTCATGCCTGGTAAATTGCGCTCTAGATAGGAAGGTCCATATGTAATCTCTGATGTTTTCCCTTTTGGTGCAGTTGAGCTTATGGATTAGAGGACTGGAGCTAAATTCAAAGTCAATGGACATCACCTCAAGCACTTTCATGAGAAGCTTCTGAGAGAAGGCAAGAAAGAACTCCAACTTCAAGACCCACCTTAACTGCCCTATTGCATACTTTCCCTTTTCACCTTTTGTATTGTGTTGTCTATCTTTTGATTGGCTCTTGAGCTTGCATTAAGGACAATGCAATGTTTAAATGGGGGGAGCATTCAAACAAGTTTTTAGTTTTTTGTTAGTGTGAAGTTTTGTTTTATGTTATTTATGTGTTTTGAAAAATTTTTTGACAAAAAAAAAACACTTTTGTTTTTTATGGAAGTTACTAATATTGAGGTATGGTTATAGCTTTGATATATCTTGACTTAATAGGAAATTGATCTTGTATTAAGAATGCAAGTTAAATGGCAATTATCTTAGCCTTAATGAACGTTGATGATGATTAATTTACTTTGTGAGATTTTGTGCCTATTGATATTCATTTTTAGTGTGTTTACCTTATCTTACTTTTATTCTAGAACTTGGCTTGAATCTTATTCAAGGCCACATTTATGCATTTGCCATGGATGGAAAGCATTCATTTTTCTTTTGTTTTGTTTTTAGATAGAGCCAAATAGTCATCCCATATGTGTGTTTACCCTTTTGTGTTACCCCTTTGAGCTTTGTATGTTTTCATTTAGCCTTTTAACCATGAAAGATAAATAAATATTTTTTCTACCTTGATTAAGATGCTTTTGGTTGTTAAGAGCATTTTATCTTGATAAGGTGGCTAGATGTGCATTTCCACATCAATTTTAGGTCATCTATTTTGTTATTTTTGGAAATGTGCATAGTAGATAATGTTTAATAAAAAATAATGGTATTTTTGTTCAAGAAATATACATAGTAAAAAAAGTTTGAGGAAAGAAAATAAAAAAGAAAGAGAAAAATATATTTTAAAAAAGTGTGTAAAAAAAAGAAAAAAAATGGAATGAGAAAAAGGGAAGGAAAAGAAAGAAAAAAAAATGTTACTTTTTTGTTATTTGTGCATATGCTTATTTGTAATAGGGTCTTGAAATGCACATTTGTTCCATTCTATATTCTTTTTCTTTGTGCTCTTGATAATTTTAAGTATTCACTTTGCTTCTTGAATTATCTTTATTTCTTTTGTTTACTGCTTGTTTCTTACATTGACTTATATTATAATCATAATAAAGACCTTATGATTCATACATTGCATTTGATTTTCAGTGATAGAGTTATAGATAATAGTCAAACATATGGTAGTATAATTGGATAGGTTAAAGTTTGAAAGTTAACACATAATCCTAAACACTAGAGAGTAGAGTGACAAATACTAATCTATGTGAGGGACTATCATTGCATTTCATTTTTGTTAAGTATATTGCCATAGTACTTGTTGCATTGATGCAAGTGATATAACTTGGATAGCTAGGATGTTGATATACTATGATCTTCCTTGTGCTAAGTGGCCAACACATTTCCTTTTTGTTTCTTCTCTTTGGTCTTTCCTTGGAGTTTTGATTTCTTTTGCCCAGGAGTGCAAATGTTTGAATGGAGGGGAATTGATAAATATCAATTTTCATATATTTTATCCCTCTTTATTTGGGCATTTTGATGATGAATTATGGCTTAAAGGATTAATTAGATGAGATTTAATTTTATTGGCCATTTTTGTACTTTAAAAATTTATTTGCAAAATTCTTGGTTTTTAATGCACAAATTATTTTAATGAATTTTTCCTACTTAATATTTTCTATTATTTGTGCAAATTTTTTTAATCAATTTTTAGAACATTAAAATTTGAAAATGAGGGATAATTTGGCACGAAAATTTCAAGCAAGGAAGCACAAATTATCACACATTTATGTATACGAAGGAATGATGCTAAAGGTCATAGTTCTCTCCACTTTCACACACAGAGCTCACTTTAAGGAAGCCACAGACAATCATGCATGATGACATGTTCAGCCATTCACACTCCATGCCATACACTTACACAATTACATGAAGAATGTGGAAACGCAATGGAAGGGCACAAGAGGGAGGCATACTCTCACACCACAATTCTCACATGATAGGGGGGACGTTGAGAAAGGTACCAGAACACGGACACATAGCAGCTTCATCACACATGCAACACATTATCAGGCACTCTCATTCACTCGCACAAAGCACACATAGAATCCACTTACTCACATATTCACAATCGCATGCACAGCTTAATGAATGGCACAAATCATACACTCTCATCACTTGTGGCATTCACACATTCGTGAGGGGAAGAAAAACACACAAGTGGATACATGAAAAAGAAGGCACACACGACACATGATCATGTACAGGTAAGAGTTCAATATATAGAATCCATGGTTCTTATTCTCACATTCACATATGGCATACATCAAACATTCCATGGCTTCTTCATTCACAATAACACTCATAAGTCCAGCTCACTTTACACACATACATGCACAGTTGGCCACTAATTCATTCACATAGGATCAGAGAAGAGAGACCAGAACGTGATAACCATGAGGGGGAAGGTTTTAATGTGGGATAAGTAGCTTGAGTTTAGAGGTCCAGAAGGATTCACATGGAAGAGGTTGGGGATTGTGAAAAAAAAAGCATATGAGAAGGATGTGGATTGAGGAGAACATGTAAGAAGAGGCTTGGGTGCAAAACGTGAATATTCTTCTCCATCTTAAAGCTTCATGGTAGTGGACTTTCACCTTCAATTTCTCCTCCATTATTAGTAACTAATGAAAGCTTAATTCTATTTTTGTGGCCAGCTAGGATGAAGACCTTGATTGGAGCTTAAATCCATAAAGATTATCTAGGGATTTGGCTAAGAATTATATCCTATTTTTCCCTCTCTTTCTATCACTTTTTTTAATTCTTGTATTAACTTGATTTAGTTTATATTGGATTAAGATTAGTGTTGTTTATAATTGGTGGCTAGTTAGACATAAATTAAAAGACAATTTTGATGATTAATGGATTATTATTTTGATGGTTTAAGTGCTATAATTTTATATACCTATAATTCTTAGCTTAATTGAAAATTATGTGCTTGCATGTTTAATTTAAGGTTTCTTTAGAGTTTAATTAGTAAATTGAACCTTGTAATATCCGATTTTCATTAAACGATTAAAATGGGTACGTTTTCAAAGCAAGTCCCCCGAAATGAATTAGTTAAAGTCCCAAAAAATTTGAGTAGCATTCTAGACTCCAAGAAATAAGAATCCCAGGCTCAGATGGAAAGAAAAGTAGAGTTAGAATGAAGAAACGAAATGTAACAAAAAGTTGACGAAATGTAATGGTATTTTTTAAATTTTGAGCAAATTTTAGAATTCACATAGGAGCACTTTTTAAATGAAAGTTTTGAGTTCTTTGGGGTTTTCAGAGGCCTTAAAAACCATAGGAAGTCTCAAGACAGTTAAAATCCCTCTGGTGGACATTTTCCAACATCAATTGACCTGAACTTTAACAGATTTATTCAAGAAGATTTTAGCTCTGATTTGAGTTATTCTAAAGGCGTTTTACTAAATTGGGAACCTAAATTTTATAATAAAAAAGACGGTTCTCAAAAAGGAGCTAAAACAGACTAGAAATAAAAATACCAAGAAAAAGGGGCAAAATTGAATTTTTGAAAAGTGTTCCTTAAAACCGCCCCTATATATATGGTGCCCCACCTCTTCACTCATTTAGCTTATTTGGTTTCTGCCCCTAAACTAGAGAAAGAACCCTAAGAGTGAGGCACACAAGAAGGAGAAGAAGAGAAGGAGAAAAGCAAGGTAAAAAGTATAGATTTTTCTTAGTTCTTTCATGTCTTCTCTTTAGCAAACCCCATCTTCTCCATTTCCCCTTTCTTTCCTATGGTTTATTGAAGTTTTTGGATCTATTTTGAGGGAAGAATAGAGGGAAAATTTCATATTTGAAGAGAGGAGGCCAAAGAAAGGAAGAATCAAGTAAGAAAATAAGGAAAAATAAGGTAAAACTTCCATCCCATGGTAGCTACTTCTTCTTCCCCTTCTTCCTTGGTTTGTCCCACTTAAGAAGCTACAAGAGGACTTGAATTTTGGGCAAAACCAAGGGTGGATTTTAGAAATTTAAGGAAGGAGAATAAGGATATGCAGAGAAAACAACCAAAGAACTATAGATTACAAGATGGAAAACCTAGGGTTTTAAGTGTTCTTTGTAAAATCTATTTTGATACAATGATTTCTAGGCCTAAACAAATATTTAAATAAGCTCCTAAGATTCCTAAGAGGCTCCCCATATGCACCTTCCATTAAGAAAATAAAGCAAAGTCCATAGGTGCCAAAACCAAGCATAGTTTCAGCCTAGAAGGGATGGGATACCTAGGGATAGTTTTAATTTGTTCCAAGTCCATGTTTGAGTCATATATGATGAGTGAAGATAAGGGGAAGCATTCAAAAAAATTTAGAAACCATAGAAAGTGAGATGGCCTTTTATGTTCCATAATATGACCTAAAGAAGCAACATGTAGTTAGGCTCTTTATTTTAATTGTATGATGACTCCAAGAGACTTAAAAGGAGTCAAGAATCATAAATGAAAGGAAAGAATAGAGTATAAAACTTAATTGGTGGATGTTGCTTCATTACGTACACTTTTAAAACCATAAAGGGGTTATTAGACCAAATTAGTACTTAAGGAAGATGTGTAGCCTTAGAATTAATTCCATGAACCTAATTGGCTTCCACAAATTGTATTTAGACTAAGAGAAGTAAATCCCACACCTTTGTGTGTGTGAGGCCGAGAAAGGGATAGCAATTTCAAGAAAAAAAGTGTGTGGTTACAATAAAGGTAGCTCACTTCTCCTTCTCTCATATATGAATGTATGCTTGACTTGTCTTTCAATATGTGTATATGTGTTTTAAGTTATGAAAAGTATTTTGGCATGAGCTCTTATTCTATGGTACCATGATAATGCATTATGTTTTTAAATGACACCTAAAATGTTTACTTAGGTTTGCTTGAGTATCGAGGAGCCAAGAACTCATAGCCATGGTGAGGATGAGCCAAGAACCCTTAGAAATAGCTGAGACAAAGCAAAGTGTCTCCCGAGAGTGAGGTTGAGCCAAAACCTCCTTGAAAAAAATGGATGAGGCAAGTCCAAAATCCATAAGTGAATGGGTGAGGCTAATCCACTTACTTGGCAAGCCTATAGATGCTTTGTATGACTTACTCACATGTCAAGAATGCTTCTTGAATGTTCATGTTATTCATTATGCTCATGCATGCATTTTCAAGACTTGTATTGCATTCTTTATGTATAATTGAAAGGAAGATGGCCTATTGGGATTCTTTAAATATCATTCCTTCCTCTTCAATGCTTTAACATGCTAGATGGACCAAGTGAACAAGGCAATGGAAGCCAACAAGTTGGAAAATGAGAGTTTGACAACAAAGTGCCTTGATTTTTGCTTCTTTATGGCCATATGAATGGCAAATGTTGTAATCCTTCATTGTATATGTCCTATGACCTTATGAACATATGTAATTATGCTAATGTATCATGTACAAATGAGATTTAATGTTATATGAATGGCATAGTGCAATTTGGGTATAGGATGGCAAGACTAACCTTGTATGTTCTTATGTATGGCATAGGATGAAAGTGTGAGTTTTCAAATTCTGGGTTTGTGTACCTTTGAGAGATTTTTAGAAGGTCATTTGGTGCATTCTCATGTGCTCAAGTGGTCATGGTGGCCTTGAAACTCAATATGAACCATTTGGACCCCTTATATGGCTTAAAAGTAACCAATTTGCAACCTAACGTCAAGATCTGACCAAATGAATGAATTTGCTCATAAAATTTGGTAAACATGTAGATCCTATCTAGATCTTTTTGGGAAGACAAAGACTAGATTGTTTGGAGCTCTGTGGAATTAATTATGAATTTCCAAAGTTGCTATTTTTTTGCTAAACTGATACAGATATTGTTCATATGGTCAGAAACTTGGGTTGTGTCATTAGTAGACTAAATGATGTCTAATACTCATAACATTTTACAAGAATAAACTAGATATGATAAGCTTTCAATGTCCACCAAGATCATCCCAATTAGACCTCTAAGCAAGGAGATACGAATTTTTGAAATTGGAGGTCAATACTAGGGATGACAGTTGACCTCTGGTACTATTCTATCAATTTCTAGTAGTTAGCAGCCCCTGTTGAGGTCTAGACATATTTTTAGTATAAATTATATATCTGTAGCTTTCCATAATGGTAAAGAATGCACAATTTAGAATTTTCTAAAATTAGTTATGATTTTTCAAAGTTTAAGATAGTAAGCTAAGTTTTCTGGCTGAGGCTGCAACTATGAATTTCATGTATTCACTTCACTTGGTCGAGTTCTAGGCCTTTTTTGGTGATAGATTTGAGTTGTATCTATGTAATTAAATGTGACAATGAGATATATGAGTCCATATGGCCCACGAGACACTGAATGAAAAATTTATCCATTATGTGACGCAAGAAAATTGAATATTTTAATGCCTTTTTTTTAGAACTCGTGTACTTCATGGGATGGAACCTAAAAATGATATGAGATGAGCTATTTAATTATGGTATTACAAGCCTCTTAAGATGAAAATTCAAAGGCTAATTTGATTGATTAATCATTCATTTTGAGTGTTCAATGAGTTAAATCACAAGATTTAATGATTTAATATGAAATTGAGGTCTCAATCAAAATTTAATTATTAGTTTATTTTATCTTAAGTGGTAACTCAAGATAAATTCCATGAACACATGTAGGAATTCTTAAGACAGAACCATTAATAATTAAATTAAGATAAGAATAGTGAATATCAAGGGATAAATCCAACGCTAGTTACATATTCATCATTTGCTTATTAATTTCTTATATTTTAGTTAGTAGTTTGCATTTTCAATTCAATTTAGATTTTTGCTAGAAAAGTTCAATCAAAATCCCCTAACTTGGATAGCTTTTCAGTTTTTCTTACACTTAAAAGGCTTTTTTGAGTATTAAAATCCATTTCCAAAGGAAACGATTTAGGTTACATCCTATATTGTCAACCTAATTTATCTGAGATTGTTCAGCACAACCATCAAGTCCCAAAAAGTGTTTAATCCTTATATAAATGCCCTTATAACTTTAACAATATTGTAAAAAGTTGAATCAGTGCTTGCTACTTTAGCTTACATCCTATGGTCACAATAGATTCAACCTAAAGGAGTATTACTAGAAAAGCAACTGAGTCTAATATAAATGGTATATGGGTAAAAAGAAAATTACCTGACACACACACCTATACTAGTATCTAAAGCACACTAGTTATGAAGTTTTGATGACTTCATAAGTATAGATACTATGCATATATAAAAGGCAAATTGAGTAAAGCTAAACTCGAAAGGAATTAGATTTTCCATGAAAGGTAGAATATAGTGTATATGGGAGAATCTACGGCATTCGAAGTATATAAATAAACATCTAAGATTGAAAGATACATCATTTATACTAGTCATATAAAAGAATTTTTAGCGTAAGAGCTTCCAAAAGATTATTCCTAAGTAGTCACAGCAAAGCACTAAGTATGAAAGTCCAAAAGGAATGAAGAGTTTTGTGTTATTCATCTCATTATGTGCAAGTAGGAGATATTATAAAATGGGACATCTGTAACATCCGGTCCCTCCGTAAATATGAGAAACTGACATAAACGTAAGAAATGCAATATTCGGCTTCTCCGTAAACATAAAAAATGGGCCAAATATAAAAGGAAGTTCTTGAAATAGAAGGAATTAGGGCTAACTAAAATTAGGATAAAATTTTAAATATTGAAAATGAGGATTTAAGGTTTAAGATGCTTAAAAATTAAAGCCGGAAGAGCTCAGAAAATTTGCAAAAAAAGTAAGGGCATTTTTGTAATTTTTGAAAATTTTAGAAAACTCATAGAAGGGCTTTTTAAATGAAAAATTTAAGTTTTCTGGGGTACTCAGAGGCCCTAAAAACTATAAGAACCCCTAGAACAATTAAAATCCCTCCGGTAAGCGATTTTGGCTGTCAGTTGACTGAAACTTTGACCGAATGTTCGGAATGGTTTCAGATCCTTTTTGAGTAATTCCAAAAGCAATTATTATGATTAAGAGCCTAAGGAAAATAATGGAAAAGATGGTTCTTAGAAAGGAGTTGAAATGAGTCCAAACGAACAAAATTACGAAGAGAGACTAATTGTAAATTTTAAAAGTTGCTTAAATAAATCTCTAGGCTTATAAAAATGTCCCACCTCTGGTCAAATCTCCTCACCAACTCTCCCACACATTAAAACAAAATTAAGAAGGGCTGAGAGTGGCGCACAAGAAGGGAGGCCAAGGAAGGAAGAAGAAGCTTTGAAAATGGTAAGTTTTAGCCACTTTTTTCTACTCCTTGCCTTGTTAAACTTCTTCCCCTCTTCTTCCTTTTCCTTCTCATAGTTTTGGCATTTAATTTGGTGCTGATATGTGGTTCGTTTAGGAGAGGGAAGAGAAGATTTGAGAGAGTTCTTGGTAGCACAAGGAAGCTCCCTTGGAAAGCTTGTAAACAAGGTAAGCAAAGTGGGACTTTGTTGCTTCTTCTTGAATTTCTTTTCCTTTATGGTTTTGGTTAGAATAAGGGTTTATAATAGTGGTCCAATTCTGGTCTAAACATGATAGCAAGTGAGGCTTTGAGGCATGAGAGATCCAATAAAGCAATTAGGGATCAAAATATACCATTAAAATTCAAGATAGCAAAGTTAGGGATTCTTGAACATATGGCAAAATATGATTTTATCTAAGAGTTCCCAAGCCTATGTGAATGTTTGTATGAGTTCTTAAGACCCTTAGAGAGCTTCCCACATGCATCTCCCATCCAAGAAAGCAAAGAAATTGCAAGAAAAACTAATGAAATTTAAATTGGAAAAGTGTAGTACATTTGAAGGAATTGTAAAAACTGATTTAATCTATGAATTTCCTTGGCCATTTAAATGTTCCATTGAGCTCCTAAAACCTTTAAGAAGCCTCCCAAATGGATCTCCCATCAAGGAAAAAATGAAAACCCCTTGAACCCCAAATGCTTCCACAATGTCAGCCTAGGATAGATGGAGGGGTTAGAAAGTGTTGTAATTTATTTTAACCTTGGTTTGGGACTTCATATGATGGTAGAAGGTAGAAGGAACTCTTGGGAAAAATTTAGAAGCCGTAGATTGGGAGATGAGGCAATGGCTTCTATAATGTGACCTTATGAAGCAACTTGTGTCTAGGCTTTTGTAAATGAATATGTAATGGCTCCAAGGACCTTAAATAAGGTCAAGAGGCCTAAAAATGAGAAAAGAGTGGAGCCAAGAACTTGAATCATGATGGTTGCTTCAATAGGCCATTTATGGAACCATTATGTAACTTATAGAACTAAGTATGTTCTTAAATATAAGTTTAATGTCCTAGCTTGTTTCAAGAGTGTAATTAGCTTCCATATGATGTGTCTAGGCCAAGAGAAATGATCTCCACCTTCTTGGGTGTCACGTCCCATAATTTTAAGTACATTGGCGCAGAAGAGGAAAATTAAAGAGTGTAATTATGGGTATTATTTTCAAATCATATACATTTTTCTTTTAGGTGACTTTTGTAGAAATTTCGGCAGAGTCTCCTTTATAATTCAGACCTCTCGATATTTTTACAATCTGTCAGCCCAACACAATACACCCAAAAAGGGCAACCCTATTCATTTAGACCAAAATAAAGTTCTAGAGAGTGGGGATACCCTATCTATGATTCAGTGGAGCCAACTTTACAAGGTTCAGAACAAAATAGGTTACACGCATACAAACAAAATACACCCACATGAGCAACTGCAGGCTCGCTAAAAGAAGTAATCAAGAGATCGACAACTAGTAGGCTGCTAAAGGTAGACTAGGGTCCGCACTGCTATCTGAAAAAAATATTTTTAAAAAAATGAGTTTGATACTTAATGAATAAGCAATGCTAACCTTTTTAAAATAAAGATAGGGTCAAATATATATATAGATATACCGTATGAAACATGCTTTATGCAAATTCTTTCTTAAAATGCACTGAAAGCATCTAAGCAGAATCAATTGGAATAGATGCAGAGCACACAGCTTGTGGGGAAAATAACTACAGACGCAAAGCCTTCAGCTTGCGAAAATAAAATGACTCCGCGTGTGGTGGCCTACACACGGGGCTAGCACCACCCCTGCTAGCTGAGGTACAGATCATGGTACACCAGGGCTAACATCTACTGTTGTTAGCTACAGGGTTCTGAGTAGATAACTTCATAAAACAATACATTTCCTCTAATTAACATTTCAAACAGAGTACCTTCTAGATCGGTTTCATAGTAAAATTTCCAAATAACTCAAACATCTGGCAATTTGCAAAATTTCACGTTCGAATCGATTTTTGGCAAACATGCATATGACAAAACATTTAAATATGTATCTCCATAAATAAATTACCAAATTTTTGAACACTGCAAGGAAACTTAGTAACAAAATAATAATTTCTCGATACTCACAGTCCGCATTTCGTACTCACCTTCCAAGATATTACAGAAATTCCCTACCCAATCCTCAGCTATGACTCAATCTCCTGAATACCCTACAAGACCCGTTCACCAGGTTTTAGAAGGTGAATCACTCCAATTTATCTCATACAGAATTTATCTTATTTTTAAAAATTATTCCTCTACTAAATTTCACGCCCACCATACTCATACAATATATACAATATACATATATTGTGCCATTTTCTCCTTAATTCCACTTAGGGGCTAAACTCAAAACCCAGAAATAAAGGAAATGCATACCATCTCCAATCTGCAGCAACACACGTTAAAGGGAAGCTTATTCTGCATAAACAAAATTTAGCAAGTAAGAAGAAGCACATTGGAATTTGGTCTTAAATTAGGAAATATATGCAGAAATTAGGAAGAATTAGCGTATAAGAAAGTGGAGATACAATTTAGCATGAAGGAAGTCAGAATTATTCCAACCAAAATCATCTTCCTGCCCCACTTTTTGTCTTTTGCGCAGCACTTCCCTCGGCTGGCCACAACAGAAACGTGTTCAGAATTCAAAAAAAACAAAGGAGGGAGACGCCTTACAAATGGAACTAAAAGAAGCAGTACATACAATAGAAATTCCAGGCCTAAAGAAACCTATATGGCGTTAATCTACCAGCCACAAACAGCCATGAAACTCAGCTTAAAACGAAGAGAGAGCAAGCAGCAAACAAAGATTGAACCAGAAAAAAAAAAAAAAACAAAGTGGCGGTGAACAGGGGAAAGGAGGCGCTGTGCATATGAGTCTAGCAGAACCAATACGCACAGCAGAACTTGCAGCTTAGGGAGAGGATTTTTCTGGCGTGCTTTCACCAAAAACCAGCAGCGAAACTTAGCAACTCCAAAGAGGAACTCTGCAGCAGAAATTCAAAACAGAGACAGCCAAAAATCGCGCTGAACAGAGGAGAAGAAATGCAATTTTTGATCAGCACTAGCCTTCGTCCAGCAGAAGATTTTATGCGACTGAAATAAAGCAACTTAACTGGATAGGTAGTAGAGGATAACTCACAGCTCGAAGAAACAGAAGGAGCAACATCCAGTGAGCAGAGATGGAGATACAGAGTCTCTGGTTTGCTTCTACGATTTGCTCTATTGGAAAGGATGTGTGCTGCAAAAGTTTGAGTGATAAATGACCTAAAAACCAAGCTTAAAGTGAATAGAAGGAAGGATATATCAGTAAATTTTCAGAAGAAAAAAGGCTGGTACGTGGCAACTTCACAACCTTCATTGAAAAGTCAACTTCCCCTGCACCCATACAGATTCATGCACGTCGGGTCTTACATTGGGTGTGTGAGGTCAAGGAAGAGGACTCAAGGCGTAAGGAAAAAGTGTGTAAATACAAGTAAGGTAGCTCTCTCCACCTTCTCTCATGCATGGATGTGTGTTTAGCTTGTTTTAGAATGTGTGTATGTGTATTTTCAAGCCATGGAAGTATGCGAGCATGACTCTATATGCCATGATTTCATGATGACATATTATGTTCTCAAATGAATGTATGATATTTGTTTGAATATATAATGCCAAGGTATGCATTTTGGAAAGTTTAATGTAATGTGTATATGTGTGGATAAAAAAGCTAAAATGAGATGTATGAGATTTGGGACCATTTAGGCAGCTCACACAAGTCCTAAATGTGTTTTTAAACTTCCCCAAAAGGTGTCAAAACCAAAGGGAAGCCATTTGGCAACTTTGGTATCCCATATGGAACTAAATTTGACTATAATGGAACTCTATATCACTTTTTAGCCAAATGAGTTAGTCTTGATCTGAGATTTGGCATGCAATTAGTTCTCATTAAGAGCTTTTTGAAAAGCTAAAGATCATAATTTTTGGAGGTCTACAGAATATTTGATGATTTTTCAAAATTAGAAATTTTTATGGTTTCTGGTTTGCTACACTATTTATTTGGTCCGAAATTGTATTCTATCACATGAAGCTCAAACGATGTCCAATTGTCATGAAATTTTATACAAAGAAACTAGACAATCACAATGACTCGTGCTAACTAGAAGAATCTCATTTGGAGGTCTAGAGAGGGAGATATGAATTTTTGAAGTTTCTATCCAGTATCAATAATTTTGCCCCACCCAAAGTACTGTTCCATTGAATTCCGATGTCTGGGCTTAATGAACTAGTCTGGAGATATTTTTTCTCTCTATTTAACATCCACACCTTTCCAGATTGGTATCATTTACATGGATTAGGTTTTTATAAAATTAATTGGATATTTTCAAATTTTTCTGTAGAATTTTGTGACAGTTCCAGAATTCAGTCTGACCTTTGGACTATTTTAGATGTCAAACGCCCTCTGTGATGAATTTTATGGTCTAGGAATATTTTTAGTGTGAAGTAGACATCCATAGCTTCCTAAAATGATCAAGATTGCGTGATTTCAATTTTTCTAGAATTAGTTGTGATTTTCCAAAATTTGGGCAGAATAAGGAGCAAATCTAGCCGAAATTAAACAAACCCATTTCATGCTCCATTTCGGTTTCCATGAGTTGAGCATGATTTTAGGATGCAAATGAGTGGTAATGATGTATTTAAATATGAGAATGTATAGCATGAGTTCACACGGTCCACTTGACATCAAACGCAAATTTTTAAGTATGACGCAATGCAAATAAACTCATTATTTTTTATTCCTTTTTCATGTGTTTTTATGGAAATGATGATGTGAAGCTTATGAATGCCATGAAATGAGCTATAATTTATGGTATTACAACGTCCCTAATGAGCTGATTAAATTAGCCCAGAACTCAACCCAATTTTTTGAAGGATAATTAATTAATTGATGGATTTATTAATTATTAATTAAATTATTTATTTTATGAAATTCAAATATATTAGGTTAATTATTTTAATTGTTAAAATAAAATATTATTTGAATTTTGATTTTCAAAATTAAAAAATAAGAAAGTTATTTTTTAGGGGAAGGGAAAAAAAGATTTTAAGGCACAATCAATTTTTAGGTTTTTCCCGATAAACTCTTATCTCTCCCTCTTTTCTCTCTTATCCTTTAAAGAAAATCTAAACACACACAATAAACTCTATTGAAGAAAACATAGCCCTTCTCTATGATATTGTGGTGCCTTTGCCATGAAAAGTGATCAAAGTCTACTCATAATTCCTTTTTTAACTGTACGAGGTAGAGATTCACTGCAAACAAAAAGTAAGTACACCAAACTTCCTTTAGGTATAGAATTAAACTAAAAGAGCAAAAGAAGAGCTAACCTAACTTAATTGGTATCCATGGAAGAGCAAGAAACTAATATTCAACCTTGAAGAAACTCGAGGAAGACATAGCTGTGAAGTATGGCAACAAAATAAAGGAAAATCACATTTGAAGTCCATAAAAGCAAAGAGAAGGAAGGGCAAAAATAAACTTAAAAAAAAGGAAAAATTAGAAAGGGGGATCCAAACTAACAAAAAATTATTATAAGGGACCTTAAAAATCAATCTTACTATAAAATTTGATGGACAAAAATGCTCTTCTTTGTTAAACAAGTTATTCGAATCCAAACATATCCAAAAGCTACTTTGCCCTCCAAACATTGTTCTCTTCCTTCTCTACCTTCCATTACCTATCATTTGATGGTTTCTCCTGCAGCTAGTTACTAAAAATCCTTGGATAGTTTCCCCCGCAACTAGTTACTAAAAATCCTTGGATTGTTTCTCATTGGATAGGTATCCTTCAACGGTTTGACCCTTATGTGCTAGAGCTAGCCTTCAATGAATTCTTCCTCGCTCACAAATTCATGAGAAGCCATAGTAAGTAGCACCTTTCCTTTTCATTTGACAAGCCATAAAATTTGCAATTTTATTCCTTTTAAAATGTTAGTGTTTACATGCTTTTACATCAAAATCGAAATATATATGGGTTTTATTAGTGAAAGAAATTTGGGCAATAAAAGACCATAGTGTAAAGACTTTAGATTTAGACTTATGGATATGAAATTCTTGCTAACTTTAATTGAATGCTATTATGTATTAGATATTATTAATTTCTTTGAAACCTAAATTTGAGATAATAGTTGTAGTTTTTAGGAAGAGTTGGTTGCATTTCATGTCCAACTTATGTGGACTTGGTGAACCATCCACTAAACAAGTGCCATGATAAAGTAATGGCTTCTACAATGGCAACAACCCAAGGGAAGCAAATAAAAAAGACGTGATGCCTTGATTGTTTCCTCCCCTAGATTTTGTACTATTATAATTATAGACAAAAACATCCTTCTATGAGGCTTGTAATAGAATGGTTGTAATATTTGATTATTATGATTATAATAAGATTATGAAATTCCTTGAAATTCTTTTTTCTGCTGCCATAATCGTCTATTTTCTTAAGGTCTAGTAAGTCATGTCACTAAACTTGGCATTAATAGTCATAAACTCAGTTAGTCTAAACATGATAGTAAATTCCCTTAAGTCCACTAATAGCATCTCTAAAATTTGTAGTAACAGACCTAAACCACACTAATAACTATAAGCTAGAAGGTTTCTAAAAGTAGGTATAAATTTTCTTAAATCCAATAGTAACATCCTAAATTTCATAGTAATAGTTCTAAAACTCTATATCATTGGATTATGAACCTGAAATAGGAAGAAAGATTTACAAAAATGAAAAATAGAAGAGAAGAGTTTCCCACCCAATGGTTCCTTTTAAATCTAAAATGAAAATATTCCTCAACATGAAAATTAAGAAAAGGGTAAAAGGAAGGTTATATTTAAGAGTTGATTTTTTATGTGCTTGCATGAGTAGCATAGATTCGAATGACAACATCTATTGAACACCAAATTAATTATTGATTAATTTATGCTAAAAAAATCAATTTTTGAAGGAAACCCACCTATCTACTCAACAACTAGACTAATGCTCTTAATAATCATTATACCAAGACCCAAACACTCATCTTTTTTAGTCTTATAGGACAATTCCAAACTAGCCAATGACCTCTATTATTCTACCCAAGTTTTGACTACTAGAAATCTCACATATTCTTCTTTATCTCTTAATTACCCTCACAATAATTCTAAACAATGAAAGATATTACAAAAGGATACTGGACAAAGGTGCTTGGATTAAAGTAACTCGACCACTAAAAGATAAATAAGCACCATTGCAATTGTAAAGCCTCTTTGCAATCTTCTATATCACAAGATCTGAAAAACAAGCGCATGAGTTAACTACAAAAGGACATTTAGATAAGTAAAGGGTCATTGTTAAATAGCACACCTCAGCTAAACTGCACATAATAATTAGGTCCATGTCAGATCCTTTCTCTACTATGATATTATAAGTTGGATGGGTGACACTCTCACTTTGTTAATGGCCATGGCCTTATCTCAAGAATAAAGTTCTAGTGCATCACTTCAAGTGAAGATTAATGAAAGTATGCATAGAGTTCTAGTGCTTCACATCAAGTGGAGATCAATGAAAGTATGCATAAAAGTTCTAGTGCTTCACTTCAGGTGAAGATCAGTGAAAGTATGCAATATGTGTGCCTTGTCAAAATGTACCTATAAAGTTGTAAGACAAGCTAGAAAAATTTCTGAACAAAGTGATGCAAAAAATAAAATATTTTGCATATTGTTATTTTATATCAAGTGGAAATTTCTAATATTATGATGCCTTTTGCTCCAATTTGTATTTAATATACCATATATGCGTCATTGGTAAAGGTAAAAAGCAATTCATAAGTAATTAATACAACACTGAATGGTAGCAAACATTCCCTTTGTTTTAGCTATAATGTGCTCATCAGTAGAAAATGTCCTTAATGCTTTGGCTAATCTTTTTTTTTCCCCATTGCATAACAGTTGCAACAACTTCTCTTTGTATTCAAGTGAAAGGAGTCATTCCTAACATGCCTGATAGGAAATCTATTCTAGATCTTCTTTAATCCCTTTAAGAATGCTTGTAAGTGGGTAAAGGTCAATTTTGTATCAATATTGTCCCATTTTTCATTTTTAATTTATTTCCTTATCTGTACTTATGTAGTGATTGATTTTTAGAAATGATATTAGTCATCTTTGTTATATGAATTTGGCCTTAAAACTATCTACTATACATAGAGCTTAAACATATAATAAATTTCCTCAACTCGCGTAGTAACAACCTTAAATTTTGTAATAATGGTCTTAAAGCAACCAGTAATTATACTATAGCAAGTAATTAAAAGGAGTGGTAAATTTTCTTAAATTTACTAATAACACCCCTAAACTTTGTAGTAATGGCCCTAAAACTACATACACTGCAATGAGCCTAAACATAGTAATAAATTTCTTAAACTCACATAGTAATATTCCTAAACTTTATAATAACAAGTACAATTTGGCAATAACAAACCTAAACCTTATCAATGCTTTGTTGACGCCATTCTTCGGCCTAAATGTTAGTTTTGACTTAAAATCATGCAAAGGAAGAAAGCAGAAGAAATAAGGGGAGGAAGTCTGAACTAGTGAGGAAAAAAATGGCAGAAGAAGAAGAACTAATGGCAGAAGGAAATCACACGAGATTCTCTTGTTAACAGAGTAAGGGCATTCTTGTTCATCAATTTTCATTTAGTCCTACAAAATAATATCAACTTTTAAGATCCCTCATAATAATGTTGGTATGGGTCCTTCATTCTAATTTTTTTTTTTAAAAAAAGGAAATGAAGTTAGCTAACTCAAGAAGATGAAGCTGAAGTTGCATATCAAATTGTCACTGGTTTACATGGTTTTCTCTATTGGAAATACAGCAAGGAACTCACGAAGCAGTAGCAATGGAGAGAAGGTGAAAACATAATGTGAAGGGATGGAGTTGCTAAAAATAGAAAGTGAGGGAGAGTAGTGAAGTTGTTCACATTTTGTCCGAGTAAGAAGAAAAAGAGGGAGCTTCGGAAATGATCCATTAAAATATCTAATGTATTAGGGGAGTACAAGAAAGGAATGAAGAAAGAATGGCACGTGGATTCCTCCATGAGGCTTGTAGAATAAACTTCCAAAGATTTAATGCATACATGAACCTAATGAATATGATAAAGAAAACACAATAAGATTGAAAGAAATGGAGGTTAGTTGAAGGTACGGTGATAGTAAATCAGGTGCGAAGTCACGTGACAAAAATAGATAGAATAGGAGGATATATATATATATATATATATATTGAAAAGGTAGAAAAGAAAAAAGAAATAGGAAGAGAGGAAAAAGAATAAAAGTGAAATATCTAGTAAAAGTTAAATTTAAACTCAATGCTTTCTAGAACATTTTCAAGCTTAAAAACTTAATTTATCTAATTTGTTCCCTTTTTTATTTTTGGGTTATTATACTTGTAAACTAAATAAATTATAAATAAATATCTCATAAATATTTTTTGAAAATTATAATTAGCTTATGCTTGTATTGTTATTAATAATTGACTTTATTTATTTTTAACATATTAAGTTTACCCAACAATCCCTTTTTCTCAAAAACGAAATCTTCAATTCAAACAGAATTCTAATAGTTAACTTTTAAGAGTTGCTTATGTGCACCAATGGACTTTATTAGTAAGTAATTTAGATTCTGAAATACATTTTGAATTCAGATTTTTTTAGTCCACCTTACGGAGAAGAGATTTGGTATATTCGACAGTTGTGAAAGAATGAGACAAAGGCCGGATCTTTCTTACTTTCCAATGCAGAAATGGACATGAATATCATGATGGGCATAATAAGACAAATAATCACTACTCTAATTTCTTGTCCTTAATGCCGTGCACAATTAATTTCATAAGAAAATGGTCACTATGGTTTTTTCCTTTTTTAATTATTATACATACATACCATACATTAGTACACACCTATTTCAATTGTTTCACTTCAACGGAAACTCCCATAAGAGATTAATATAAAGGGCAGTTCCTTTTTTATTTCCCATGACAATTTCAGTATTACACGTTTCAACTTGATTTATTTGAATCAGGTAAGTCAATTAATGATTTGTTATCGAAATAAAATCAGAAAATACTCAGATCCAACCCCTTAAAAATACTTATAGAAACTATCTTATTATTAAACGAATAAATTTTCCAAATATCTATAAGGTATGAATATTTTAATCATCCCAAAATGCTTAAATTAATACGCCTTTTTCTTCCCATCAAATTGCTATTATTTCTTTAACAACAGAACATTTAAGCAGAAAAATGCCAACAACATATTCCCTCCTAGAATTATTTCACTTTGTAACGTTTTAATGATTAAAATAATAACAATTATAAAAATCGTTGAATTTTTCAAACTTTTCTTCTCATACCTTAAACTTCTTGCAATTTCTAAATATTATTATGTTTGTGAGATAAACAATGGGTTTTAATTGATTTTAAAGTAAGAAGCTAAACCAATGAAAAGTTAAGAGAAATTATTCTTTACACTCACAATGATAATAGATGTTTTGCCAAAAAAAAAATGAAAACATTAGTCTTAATTACACCAAAAGACAAATATTCTTCGTAGTTTGATCCATTGGACAAGGTGGGACGATGAGCCTTTTACTAATAAGACATTGTGTGATTTTTATTCTTTTCAAAAAACAAAATTGTCCACTTTGTGGTTTTGTTCAATGTTGGATCTTATAGGTATCTTATATTTTTCTTGAAGTTTACTATGAATAGGTATTCTCTATCTCATTCCAAATCAACAGATGCCAGTATGAGATGAAAAAAAAAACCAACAGGAATATAGGATGGAAAAAGAACAGGTTATAAGTGAATGAGAGAGAAATGAGTTATGAAAAATCCGCCCAATCTACTTCATTATCATCCCTCATTTTAATTTTATATGGCATTCGAATACACTTTTGTTCTCTTCAAATAATTTAGTTAAAGGAAGGCCATTCCCTTGTCACCTAATCTCAGAAAACTAAGAAAGTATCTTGACTATCATTTAAAGTTACGACAATATGTCGCCTTGGATAATCACCTGACTCCCTTGGATTTTGAAAAATCCGATGCAGCATATCCTTAGAAAGATGTTAAGCTGTATCGCGTCACTCTCTCCATTATCATAAATTCATACATTAATACTACATATCATCATCATCATGTTTGAACTTCAATTGTTTCCAGTTTTTTCAACGGAAACTCCAATCCAATCATAGGCCAGCGAAAAGGACACACTTCCTCCTTTAAAAGCCGAGCCAAAACACCCTGCAACACCATCATCCTCAGATTCCAAAACAGAAAACCCACAATCATGAACATCCTCCTTGCTAGTTTCCTTTTCCTCATCCCAATCCTCTTCCTTCTCACAAGAAACAAAAGATCATCAACAAGAGTCCCTCCAGGTTCATTGGGAATCCCCATTATAGGCCAAAGCTTAGGTCTTCTTCGAGCCATGCGAGCCAACACCGCAGAACAATGGCTCCAAGAAAGAGTGAAAAAGTATGGCCCAATATCGAAGCTGAACCTGTTTGGGAAACCTACGGTGTTCATATATGGACAGGCTGCGAATAAATTTTTGTTCACCGACGACGGTAGCACTGTCGCTAACCAGCAGCCGCAGTCGCTCACAATGATATTGGGAGAGCAGAACCTGCTGGAGCTAAACGGACAAGATCACAAGCGCGTGAGAGGAGCACTGGTGCCGTTCTTGAAGCCAGAATCGTTGAAACGTTATGTGGGGAAAATGGATGAGGAAGTTAGGATGCACCTTGAGATGTATTGGGAGGGGAAGCAGCAGATCACGGTATGTTTTTACAACCCCATGTCTGTTGCATCAAAATTCCCCAGTCTACCAGGTAGTGAGACTTCAAAAAAATGCCCATGTTTGTGAGTTTGACATGCATTAGAAGCTCGTAGACACGTTGAATCTCTTCAAATTACATAGGCATGCATATTTTAGATTTGGATTTTGTTTATTTTATTTTATTTTTTCTTTCACCCTAACAGTATATTGGGGTTGTAGACGGTGCTCAACCAGATCAGGTTAAGATGGGTCAAAAAAACAAATACTGACTTGATCTGGCCATTTTAGCTAATTTAGTCTAGTTTGGCTTCTTTTGATTTTTTTTTTAAATTATTTTATAAGAATTTATATAAAAATTTTACTTTTTTCAAAAACAATGTAATTTTATTAAATTTATATGAATTTTTTTTCAATGATCATTTTATAGTTTTTATCAAAAATAAAAAAAATAAGTGGCCAGGCCAAATGATACTAAATTAAACTGGGTTAAGCTCAAACATCAGAGCTAGGAAAGAAAAACCATTGACAAAACGAGCCAGGTGCAAACTAAGCCAATATTCAGCCTAGCACAGCCCATAAATACCACAACAACACATTGTATACTTAGAAAAAGAAAAAATATGGATCGTATTCAATTGAGGCCCACTCTTTGTTCTTCCCTCTTCCTGTACGATATGCAGGATATCCAAACTTATCAGGTCTAATGTCCATGTTTCTTGGCATGTGGAATTAGGCCCAAAAGTGATTTGATAAAAATGAATAAAGTTTAAATGGAGTCAGGAACGAGAAATACTAAACAATATATTTAACTTGGTTTAACTTTTAGCCTACAAATAAAGGTGATAAAGAAATTCACTAATAAAAAAACAAATAAAGATACGAAAATGATTTTACTAAATACTTAAGACCACACCCTAGATATATCCAAGTACCTCACAATGTTTTCTCACGAAAGGTTTGTATAATCTCCATATAAAATACACAGAGGACACACACATGAACACAAGCTTGCAGCCAAATACCTCAAGCTCCTCCACCTTGCTCTTGCATGCTTCTCAAATGGTTATAATTCTAGCATATTTATAGAACGAAGGAAGGCTAATATGGGCAATGGAAAAAAGTGCTGGTAAAAGGTCGTCTATGCAAGATAAGTTAAACTATCTCCACAGGCTATAGAAGTTTTGTAGGAAAAGTACATTTTTGTCCATAAGTAATCAATATCCTGTAGAAAAAAGTAAAATTAAGGTTACACTCAAAAATAATAATACACTTAATATATGAAAAGATGTCAAATATTTTTGAAAAGTGTCTCTAATATATTAATATATTTTTTTATTATTAGCTTAGTCTACTTATTTAATATAGACTGGGTTTATCTAGAATTTTTTACCTATAGCTAATAGTATATATTTGTTACGTAGTTTAATGTTAAGTAGGATTTCAAATATACAAAAGACCATTTCAGTTTTTGGGATTCAGCATCTATCAAAGTAATCAATTCTTGAACCTGATTTTGGAGTAGCTAACTCTTGAGAAAACTGAACAGTCAAGTTCATTGTACGGTGTAGCATGTTTAGGCTCCTGAATCTAGACTTTAATCATGAATAACTAAGCCTGACTTGAGCATTGAGCTCTACATGGGGGAAGTTTATAGGAAGCCAATCATTAAGAGGACAAAACCTCACTTCAATTTCATCATCAAAGCAATATTTTTCACTGAGAACTCCCTAGTTCCTTCACAAGATCATTAGTAAAAGGGTAAAAAAATGTCCTGCATAACTAGGTTTGTAATTTGAACACAACTTTTTGGAGATAAACAAGATAAAGAAAATACTTTGCTTCCTGAAATTATATTCACAATGTCCTTAAACCTTATATTTCTTAGTTTACCATAGGAAAAAAAAAAGGATAGGGATTAAGTGCATAAATTCGTATATACATATAACATATGAGTAGATTATATGGAGAATAATAAAAATTTAAAAATATTTTCTGTAGTGAGATTCACTGGCATAACCCATTTATTGACTCCTTACGTAATTACTTAGTAAATTAAATTTAAGAATTTTTAGAGGAAATCCTTAGTAAAACCAATTGAGCAATCATTTTCAATCCCAATCTTCAACCCTCCCGTTTCCACTTCTCCCAACACCCAACCGAGTAACAAGTACTAATTCTCCTGCGAAGAGAAGGGAAAAAACAAAAAGCAAATCTAAGCTAAATGAAACTAAATTCAAATTGTGAACGTTTTATTTTCTTGTGCTTGTAGGTGTTGCCCCTGATGAAGACTCTCACATTCAACATAATTTGCTCTCTTCTGTTTGGTCTCGAGAGAGGAAAACAAAGAGATCAATTCCTGGATTGCTTCCAAACCATGATAGGAGGAATTTGGTCAGTCCCCATTAACGTGCCTTTCACACGCTACAACCGCAGCCTCAGAGAAAGCGCAAAAATTCAAAGCATGTTAAAGGAACTTGTGCAAAAGAAGAAGATTGAACTCAAGCGAAATGGGGCGCTCCCTCAAAAAGACCTCATCACTTGCTTGCTTAGCACGCACGACGAAGAGGAAAAAGAAGTACTCACTGAGAAGGAGATCATCCAGAATGCCATGCTTGTTATGGGTGCTGGATACGAAACTACCGCTATTCTTCTCACTTTCATTGTCCGTCTCTTAGCTAATGAACCTTCTATTTATGCAGCAGTTCTTCAAGGTATGCATAAATTAGCGTATGTTAAAGATTATAATTTCTTACAGTACAAGCTTTTAAGTTAAAATGGTCTTTGGTTTGATATCCAAGTTTCTATGACCCAAGTGATCAGCACTTCTATCCTCCTACTAGTTGGTTTGTGTTTTTGTTCACACTTCAAGCTAAAAAGAGCTTTTCTTATGAGGGAAAATGGTGAGTGTGGTGTGTAAGAAAGGAAGGAAGGCGACCCTCTTCGTATGTCATCAATAAATCTCCTAAGCTTTTAGATTTTTTTTTTTCTGGAAAAAATTTAGGATTAAGATGGATTATTCCATCTCCAAAGCATAGGATACGCATGGTCAATGCAGTTTGATCTTATCTATCGAAAAACCTCTTGTTGAATTACATTTTTAAAGTCTAGCTATTTTGCTGTAAGGACTTCCAAGTGAGAAGCTTGACTGTTTGATGGTATTTCTTGACATGAACAGATGGAAAAAAAGAAAAAAAAAAAATAGGCCAACTATTTGGTTCACTAAAGTAGTTTTGGTGATTCTTCTTCTTCAAGATCAAAGAAAAGATGCCTAAATATATCTGGGATTTTGTGGTTGCAGAACAGGAAGAGATAGCAGAGAGCAAGCTCCCAGGAGAGTCTCTTACATGGGAAGACCTTGCCAAGATGAAGTACACCTGGAGAGTAGCATGTGAAACTCTTAGGATGTTTCCTCCTGGCTTTGGTGGTTTTAGAAAGGCCGTGAAAGATATTGAGTATGGTGGATACCTTATACCCAAAGGGTGGCAAGTAAGTGAAAATCTCCTCCGCCAATAGCAAAATATATTTCACTTCAAGAGGAAAACCATATTTTGGTTCCGATAGAGTGGTCGACTATTAATTTGGTCCTCTACAAATTATTCCTTTCAATTTAGTCCCTCAATTATTAAAATACTGGCAATATTGTCTTTCCATTTCATTCTCATCAACCATTTAATGACACATAATTATCTGCTAGCTTGGATATTATCTGCCACCAAATAACATCTAAATCAGTAGACTGTAAAGTATGATGTTATATTTTAGATGAAAATGGGATAGAAAGCCAATGTTTCAAGTATTTTAAAGATTTGGAGACTATTTCCTTTTTTTGAAAAAAAAAATGTGACTGACCAAATTAAATGCTTACCTATCTGTCGAGGTCCAAAGTAGGGTGTCCGCTTTCAATATTTCACCATAAAGCTAATAGCCTCTTACTATTTTGATTTATAGATCTTCTGGGTTACAGCAATGACCCACATGGACAATAACATATTCCCAGAACCATCAAAGTTTGATCCAAGTAGATTTGAGAACCAATCATCCATACCATCCTACTGCTTCATCCCATTTGGAGCGGGACAGAGAATATGTCCAGGATATGAGTTTGCTAGGGTTGAAACTCTGGTGGCCATCCACTATTTGGTGACTCGCTTCACTTGGAAGCTATGTGCAGACAATTTCTTCAAGAGAGATCCAATGCCAGTACCAACTCAAGGCCTACCAGTTCAAATCTGGCCAAGAAAACTGTCTTAGCTCTCACTTTAAGAAAAGTTACTTTTACTTCTTCTGTTATAGGAGAAAAGTCAGACTAGCGACTTTTTATCCAAATTCCCACCCTGCTAGCCACCCAAGCTAGCATCAGTAACAGAAATGCAAGTTTCTTTCACTGTTTATGTAGGGGTCCTTTTTTTCTTTTATTTTTATTTTTATTTATTTTTCTGATGACCCCATGCAATGTGCCAACGGGGGGTGGTTGCAGACCTAGTTAGTGATATATATATATATATATATATAACATGCTGTAAACGTGAACGCTAACATCAATGTTTTAAAAACAGGAGGAAACATTAAATCACGATAAAGAATCATTTATGATTTAATAATTTAACCATGATTGAACTAAAATTAAATTATTTTTCTAAATATATATATAAAAAAGTATAAATATATATAATATTTTACAATTAAATTAATACATATATTATAAAATAGTACTTAAAATAGATAATTTAAAAATTGTAAAAGATAGTTAAAATATTTTATATTTGATAACAAATCCATCTAAAATTAATTAATTAAAATTTATAAAACATTATCAATTTCTATTACAAAATGTTAAGACTCTATTTTTAAACAAAAAAATAAAAAATCAATTTTTGACCGACTCAACCAAGTTTTACCGATTTTCTTGGTTCTTGATTGGTTTTTTTTTCAACCAAGATCAAATAAACCAATTCCATGATCGGTGCATTGCTTTTCCGATCTGACCAGCAAGTTTGATCCGATCTCCATAACATTAGTTAAAAATAGCTTTACCATATAACACTGTTTCAATCAAATACAGAGTACGCATGTGCAGTAGTTACAGCATCAAGTTCAAGTAGTTTCAACACACAACTACGTAGTAGAAAAAGCACAGTAAAGTAGCTTCAAGAGTTATAGCATCAGTAGAGTATTTTAAACACCTAAAAAGAATAAAGCACAGCACGCAATCAATATCATGTACCTGCTTCCTCCTCTCTGTTGTTGCTCTGCTTATTGTGTTTTAGATATGCCTTTGAATGTTTAATAAACTTTAACATATCTTTAATTCTGATTTCCTTAATGCTTTTTTAAGTATTTTTTTAAATTTATGTAACGATTTTCCCATTGCGAAATGAACAAAATACAAAATTTCATCACTTCTATCCATAAGATATTGATAGATTATTATATAAGCATGACAAATTGAACATATTTATTTGATGGCAGAAATCACGTCTTCTGTAAAATTAAAAGAAAAGAGGAAGACAACAACAACAAATTTTGAAGTACATGATTAAAGATAGAAATTGTCAATTTATTGAAACTATATGTTCAAAATTAAATGAATATCGTGTGTTGATTATAGCAAATAAAAATGTAGATATTTAAGGTATTATTTATTTGATGGTAGAAACCAAATTATTTATAGTTTAGAAGGAAGAAAAAACCACAACAGTGATAAAAGCTTAAAGCACTGGAACTAAAATGCACCTGTTGGTCTTGTAAGTTGAATTCCCTTGTACCATCAATAGAACAACAACAGAAAGAAACAGTGGACAAAAGAAAATTCACTTATGTTTCATGTTCTAAATAAACTGATTCTATAAGATTCCGATGCTTGTATATTGCTTTGCCAGTTATCTATATGCCAAAGTCTATGATCTAGAAGTAGGTGAGTGGGTAAGATTTTTTTTTTTTTGGGCCAGAAAAGATTAATATCATTAAAAAAATAGCCACGAACAAACAATTATCAATACAGCAATAAGCAAAAGCAAAAAGGAACACCAAACAAACTGACCAAACAAGAGACAAAAGACATAACAAAACCAAATTAACAGAAAAACAACAAAACAATAACAGAAACATCCAATTAGGATGAAAGAACCATTAATGCTAAATTTTAGTTGGTCAACAACAAGAAACTTCCAATTATCCAACAATCTTCTTCCAACCCCAGGGTCCTTCGAGGCAACCATGAAGCCTTTAGCCTCATAGAATTCATTCAAAAATACCATTCCACCATTCAAAACTCTTGCTGGATCCACCATGCCTTCTTGAAAACATTACACTTATCTTTCCATAATCTCTAACAACGACAAGCAAATTAACAAAGGCCTTATTATATTCATCTCGTTTTCCCTTGATTTTAACAACAAATCATAATACCGAGAATCAAATCTTGTATTCATTTCCTTTTGGATGGTTAAAGAAAGAGGACTTCTAAACCTTACTTTCTTAGTCCAAGGGCAAAGCAACAGAAGGTGCAGTATAGTTTCACATTCAGTTCCACAAATTAGGCAAAAAGGGTTCTCAGCGCATTTTCTTTTAAACAAGGCCTCTCTTGTTGCAAGTGCACCAGACGTAGCTCTCCATATGAAATGCTTTACCATGGGAGGCATTTTCAATCTCCAAACAATATCCTAAACTCATTAGGAATTTTAGAAAAAAAAAAAAAAAAAGAAAGAAAGCAACTAGGTTTCAGTGGAAGATTTCTTTCATTAACGCCTTTAACTACTTTATACTCAAATTTAACATTGTATTCTCAATTTTTAGTATAAGGGCACACTAGTTTATCTTCTCTACCATAAAACAAAATGGAGACTTATAATAGACTAAATTACTTCTCCAAACATTCTGCCAACAATTAAGGGGAGATCCTACATGCCATTCACAATTAAATTAGCCACCAACATTCTCTATCTTCCTTAAATAACCTATCAAAAGTAATACTTCTACGAGTAATAGTAAGAATCCATTTATCCCCCCATATTTTGATAGATTTACCATCCACAGTTTGCTAACACAACTTTTATTTTAGCATATCTCTTCCTTCAAATGTTTGATCAAGCCTATGAAGCTTTTTGGCCTTTTTTTTGCATCAAGAAAATTTATCTTAGGAAAATACAATCCATTAAGTATTTTGACCCAAAGATCATCAAGGTTATGCAATAACATCCTTGCACTTTTAGCAATCAAAGCTGAATTGAAGTTTGCAAAATCTCTAAAGCCCAATTAGCCTTCCTATTTTTTTCTTTGTTAAAGTGCTTCAAACCTTCCAATGGATGTTTCCTTCATCTTTCTTCTATGCCCCCAAATCTTTAAGATATCTTTATCAAGTTTCTTACAAGATTTCTTAAGAAACTTTAAACAAGACATAGGATAAATGGGCACTGCATTGGCCACTGCTTTAATCAAAACTTCCCTTCACGCATGAGACAATAGGTTATGCTTCAAACTCTCACTACAAGAAAAACCAACAATTGCAACAATTGTTTCTAGACATAGCAATGGTTGTAAGCATTCTAAAACTTTAGCAGTGGTTACAAAATCTACTGTTAAAGGCTTCATTGTACATCACATTGAGATAGTCATTTTCAACTATAAGAATAATTATTGCAATAAGTTTACTGCAACGGTTGACATAACCACCACAATTAATGAAGTGAAGTTAACAATGGTTATGCCACAACCACTACAAAAACACACTTGACTTAGAGTGATAATTCCAACCATCATTAATGCAATTGTCACTATTTTTAAAAAAAAATTATATTTGAACCTGAATATAAACATAGCTAAAAATGATTTGTACACAATAATCACAAAAAATGTAAATTTTAAATTATAATTAGATATAAAATTAAATTAAAATTAAAATTAAAAATTAATTCTACTATATGCAATAATATTATCACAGAAACAAAAGTCTTACAAGTCAATAGATAAGGTATATAATTACAATACCATTTAACAAAAGATCCTATAATTCATAAATCTACTAATGGCCTTCTTCTTAATTGGAGGATGGTAGAGAGTGATCCACTACACTTGCTCAATGCCCACTCTTTTAATCAAGTACCTAAATTAAAATTATAAAATGTCATTGGAAACACATAAAATTAAATTACGAAAGATAAATATTGTTCAATGAATACATACAAATATTATCATTGGAGTTTGGAAAAAAAGCAAACTTAGAAGGCAAGTAACCTTGAAAATTTTAGAAAATAAAAGTCATAATTGTATCAAGCTTTCTTGCTTGCTCAGCCATCATTCTTTGTTGGTCATCCATCTTTGATTGCAGTTAAGAGACTTGACTCTCTAGCTTTGCATTAGAAGGAGTGGAAGAACTCATCCCACTATAAGAATGAGTGGAACGTCCAAACACTTGAAATTGGAAAACGTCTAATCTTAAATCTCGAACATAACCCCTGTGTTTCTAATTTCCTAGAGCAAAATCCAATGACTCTTTAAATGATATTTCCCATAAAGGAAATATTGAACTAGATTCATGTGAAAAAATCTTTTCCTACATAACCACAATATTACCAAGACCATAATTATAATATTGCCAAGAATGACAAATTCCACAATCCATAATACTTTAACCAAATGAACTTATTACCATAACCCATAATCACAATATTGCCAAGTATGGCTCATTCAACAACCCATAATCACAACATTGCCAAACACCAACCACAATCACAAATATTGCCAAGTAAAACTAATTCCACAACCTAAATCATAATATTGTCAAATATTCTCAATTCCACAAACCCTAATCAAAATATTACCTAATCCATAAACCATAATCAAAATATCAAAAAGTATGGCTAATTCAATAACTCAACATCACAATATAGCCAATCACATAAACTATAATCGCAATATTGCCAAGTATAACCAATTCAATAGCTCATAATCACAACATTGTCAAAGACAAATCATAATCATAATTAAATAATTACAATTACAGCTCTGGCCTTATCATTGAAAGGAAGCCCATTTGACATTTTAATTGGCCATCCAAAATTCTCTCTTAGAGACTGGGTGCCCATATTAAGCCTTCTTTAAAATTATAGAAAGTATCTTCTTATAGAAATAACATTTCCAAGTATTGATGATTACAACCTAGTTTGACTTACCATCTCTACCTTTATATATGCAAGACTATTTGAGCTTTGGTATATGTTCTGATGCTTACTAGATAATGACACCGCAAGTGTACAGGTCATAGAAGTAGTACGTGATGAATCAAGGTCATTCCCTTAGAGAATCAGTACGATTGGTGATTAGGTATTAGAGTTCTCATGTTTATTTTAGTTAAACAATCAAATTGTAATTGAGTTTTTATGAAAATTAATTCAAATGCAATTGACAATAATAAAAAATGGTTGTAGTTAAAGGTATGTAATTAAAAACACCCTAGGAATTTTAATCCCCTTTATCCACAATGTCAATCATTCCCTTTTCAATTAATTGGCTTAATGTAAATTTTAAAGTCAAGGTCTAATTAGGCGCAAATGTCTTTCAATCCATTTAAACTCCTATACCAACTCACTCTTGATATCTCAAAGGAGTAGTTAATACTTAATTAGGCATAGACCTTATCTTGACTCTCTAGGTCTCTTGAGTATATTTCTTTCTTAAGTGCAAATTAGATTATATCTAATCCTAAGTTGTTTAACCAATGGTCTATAAGCAATTCCCTTCTTTCAAAGGTTAATTACCTAATCCATAATCAAACTAAAGGAGGCCAATCAATAGAATGAACTATAATTCAGATTAAACACTAAAATCTTTAATAATCCACATAATCAAAAAGGGAAACAATCTCCAAGACTAAAGGTTCATAAAATCCCTAAGGGTTACAAGAATTAGCTGCTCATGGCTTGAAATCCACAAACAATCTCAGCAAACATATTAACTATCATCAACTAAAAGGGAAGATGGAATAGAAACACCTAATCAGAAGAATAAATGACAGAATCAATGAATTCCTGATCAAGTTGAAGCTTCCCCAACACTTTTCATGCATTTTCCTCTTCTCCTAGTCGGCCAGAACGTTCCCTCTTTTCTGAATAATGAAACCCTAGCCTCCTCTTCTCTATTTTAGCTCGCTAATCGAAGCTGTGCCTTTCAGAGGCCGATCTCGCTATAGCAAGGAGTGCTTCTTACTATAGCAAGAGCTCATAGATTCTCAAATTTCTGCTGCTTTCGCTACTGCTTTGCTATGGCGAGTTGCTCACTGGAATTTGCATGCCTCACGACTTCGCTATGGCAAAGTACTTTCTTCGCTACAGTGAAAATACATCATCGCTACAGCAAATTAAGTTCTAGCTGTAGCGAGAGTACTTGTTCCGCTTGTACTTTTCACTTTTCAGCTTCCCTCTCTTTTCTCAATTCTTTCTTCCTTCTTTTACTTTTCCTAAAATTAAAATCAATCATAGAATGAGGCTCAAACTGATAAAGATATTATAATGGAAATACTTTCTTTATTTTGTTTGATTGAATACATTTTTAACCCTATTAATCAAGAGAAAAGTGCTTTACCTCCCTAATTTAATCTCAAATGTATTTCTTTTTCATCCTAAATTAGAGAGTCATCATGGCCTTGTTTCCCTTTTCCATTTTCTTTGTTTTCTTGACCTTGTTCCTAACCAATGATAAAAGCATGCCTATAAGGTTAATAGTAAATTACTAAAAATGTTAAAAAAAAGTGCTATTACCTAAGTCTTTAGGTTCAGTTGGTAGGTTACAAATGTTGCCCACTAATCTTTACAAATTCCAAGTGGGACCTTGGAGATTAGATAATTCATAGTAGATATGCCATCATATGTTTTCTACCATAATCTTTGTTTATGATCCTTCGACTTAGTTCCAATTGATTTTAAGATATAACTTTTATGCCTATTGGTGTGAGCATCAAACTTAGCCATCAAAGTAAAAGATGAAAATTAACAAGGATACAAGAACAGAAGCATAAAAGTAGTTTAAATGCATCATAGTATTACCTGAATAATTTTTTTATACGTGTTCTCCTTGTATTCGTTATACATCATTGTCAATTGGCATAACTTATAGGAAATAAAATAAAGTCTTTCCAATGGGCCCTAGGAATTTGGCCTATTTCTAGTAGGTTGATTATTGTTGTTCCACTACAATATAACCTTTTAGCCTAAGGAAGTGACCAAGCATCATTTATTGTGAGCTCCCTTCTTATTACAATGCCATACTTCTCAATGAAACCAAAGTTAGCTTATGAATTTAAAGATACTTAATTTAATGAAATAGAATTTCTAGATATATTTATCAACAAAATCAACAATCCAAGCTTTTGTGGCGCTTAGTGTAACATCCCCAAATGTCCTAACTAATTAATTAAGATTAATATGAATTATTTAATCTGTTGCAAGTAGAATCATAAGAATTAGGAAAATTATGATTTTTGGACATCATAGAATTTTACTAGAACAACCAAGAATTTCATAGGAATTTTCTAAGAATTTTTACAGATTATTAGAAATTTATTGGAATTAATTGGGATTAATTCCTAATTATCAAATAATAAATAATTATATAGTAAATCTTTAAGGATCAAATTGCTAGAAACTCATTGGACCCTTAGAGGCCTAAAAATATAAGAAAAAAAAATTTGTGAAATAAAAATATTTAGATGAAAATTTAGATGTCAAAATATAAATACTAAAAGTGTAAGGTTCAATGTATAATTTTAACTAAGGACTAAAACAATTTTCATATGGTTAAAATAGGATTTTAACCAAAAAAAAAATAGAGGAGTTAAGAAGAGATCTTTACATGAAAATGACTATATTGATTATCAAAATAACTTTCATAGCTAAAACTTCTAACGAATCAACAATAAAAAGGAAAAAATTGAATCAAACTTTGGTGAACTTAAAACATTATTGTAGAAAGCAATAGAGGAAGTTAAGAAAGTAGCTTCTCCCTTATCACTCTATAAATGTCCTCTCCTTTCAACTATTACCTTTAATTAGATAACTAAGAAAAAAGTAGAGAGAGAGAAAAGAAAAAAGAAAGAATATGTGAGAGTGTGTGTGCGTGTGAAAGAGAGAGAGAGAGAAGGAGTGAGAATAGCAGCAAAGAAGAAGAGAAGAAGAAGAAAGACAAGGAGTAAGACTAGAAGCAAGGCAACAAAAACAAAGGTAAGAACACCTATCCCTAGTCCTTCTATATGGATGATAGCTATGGGTTGCAAACCATGTATCTTATGTCTTCTTTGCTTTCTTGGTTGCGGCAACAAGTAGAATGCTCCATCTTTATCCTCTTACATCTAGAAACTTAGTGTTTCCTTAAGAAGCCTGTATGGTTGTACTAAAGTTGCAAGAAAAATAATTGAGAATGAAATTTATCTAAAAACCAACATAGAGTGGAAACTAGGCAATAGTTTTGTGGCTGAGACTATATATGCCAAATGGACTTAGAATGGTCTAAAATTTTATTATATTATGCTTATTATATAGGAGAATTATCATGCCAAATTTTTGTAGTTCATTTAGTCACCTAACTTAACATTGAAAATGCACCTATATTCAATTCAAGCCTTTTCAAGGTAGTTTTGCAAAATTAAAAAGTTAAGGGTTTAAACAAATCCTTTTTTATCTAGACTCTCTCTTATGGTTATCTAACAATATAGAATGCTTTGTGTCAAATTTGGCAAATTGTGGAGGTCTATACAAAAAATGGCATAAGTTGGAAGTTAGCTATAGAACTAATGCATGAAATAAAGCATTTTTGCTCTGCTCACACCACGACATCAAGGAGTAGCAGTACAGCACCCCACATTCTATCTAGAACTCATAGACAACTTAAAATATGATCCAAGCCATGTTGTCCAAGGGCTAGGCCATGACACCATTCCTTTTTTGGTGTTTTCATACATTTTTCTTCTATGTTTTGGTAGTTTGATGGGATATTTTTGTAGATAAGCTTAAAGACATTTAAGGTGCAAGTAAATGGACATAAGATGACAACTTTTAAACACTTATTTTGAACTATAGAGTTTTTTATGTGACAAATAACTCTCACTTTTAAATCTATAATAAAAGAATGGTCATGAAATGATTCTTTTATAATTTGTTATATAGATTGTTTGTGTATGTTTAGGGACTAGATTATTCTTAGGGAACCTCCAAGCTGATCAAAAAAGCAAGGAATTAAATATATTCTAAAGTAAAGAAAATATTTGTATAGACACATAAGTATATCTATAATTAAAGACATAAGATTTCTATATAACCATAATTAGAATCTTCATATAACTTAAACCTGTTTTCTAGACTTGAACCTACATGGACATATTTGTACCCTAAGACTAAAGGATATCAACGAGGACCTTAAAGACACTAAAAATAGAAAAGTCATAATAAGCTAATGGTTCCCCAAGAGTTTACTATTCTTAGACATTTTGTTCTTAGATAATTTCTTAGTAACCCTATCAATATGTTCTCATATGCTTGAGCTAGTCCCCTCATTACCTTGTAATTGTTAAATATTATGATATATACATGTCTATATTATGATAAACATGTGCTAGTCTATATTTGATAATTGTAAGGAAAGAAGATATGTGCACTATAAATATGACTTGGATAACCTCAAATATTAATTTAAATAAGAATATGCTTATATGTGATGTTGAGCTCATTATGCAAGCATATATTAACATGCATGCTTAATTTAGAATACTTATAAATGGTTTGTAAGCATTACTAAATTAACATATCCTATTTCCTTTTTGCAATTGAAGACAAAGGTCATGTAATGCCCAATTTTCGTAAAAACGACGAAAATGAACCGGTTATAAAAGGGAGTCCTCTAAATAGAAAGATTTGAGGCCAAATAAAATTAGAACAATAATCTAGACCTCAAATAATGAAAATTCAAGGCTCAAGGTGCCCTAAAAACAAAGCTAGAATAGCTAAACGAAAATTGATGAAAGCATTGTGCCATTTTTGTAATTTTAAGCACTTTTTAGAAAACTCATAAAAGGGATCTTTAAATAGGAAATTTGAATTTTTTAAGATTCTTAGAAATCCTAAAAACTATAGGAACTCCTAAAATGGTTTAAACCCTTCCGATTTACGTTTTGGAACATTGATTAACTCGAAATTTGATTAATTCATTCAAGAAGGTTTTTAATATAATTTGGGTGAAGTCAAAGGCATTTTATAAGTTAGAGAACCCAAATATTATAATAAAAAAGACAGTTCTCAAACAGAAGTTGAAATAAGCCTAAAAGGAAATAGCCAAGAAAAGAGGACAAGAATGAAATTTTTAAAAGAATTCTTAAAAAGCTTCTCCTTACATGTGGTGTCCTCCTTCTCCTCTCCATTTAACCAACATATA
This sequence comes from Erythrophleum ivorense, assembly GCA_026724425.1. Classification (NCBI taxonomy): domain Eukaryota; kingdom Viridiplantae; phylum Streptophyta; class Magnoliopsida; order Fabales; family Fabaceae; genus Erythrophleum; species Erythrophleum ivorense. The sequence goes on from JAIUCV010001128.1 coordinate 169,912, forward strand.
TTTTGTCCCAAAATAGAAGAGAGACTAGCTAAGAAAGGCACACAAGAAGGGAGCCAAGGAAGAGGGAAAAAGTTTAGGAAAAAGGTAAGGAAACCTTACAATTTCATGCTCCTTCCTTCGTTAACTTTGTTCTCCCCCTTCTCCTCTTCCTTCTTATGGTTTTATTGTTTGAGTTGGGACTATTTTGGGACTTGTTCAGTAGGGGAAGGTTAGAATTTGAAGGAGAAGCTTATAGCAAAGGAAATAGCTCTTCGAAATAACTAAGAATCAAGGTAATTTTCATGGTTTTTCTTGTAATTTTTTGTCTATTCTTCCTTGTATATGTTTAGCCAACCTTGAGCCCAATGAAGAGGGAAGAAATTATGTCCGAACCAAGGTATAATTAAAGGTTTTAGAGTGTGAGGATTAAGAAGATACAATTGGAATTAAATAAGAAGCATTAGAGAATAAGTTATGTTACCTAGCGCTTTTAGTGTACCTTGCAAATATAAATCTCCCTAAGGGTAATTTAAGTTTTCTAAAAGTGTATATGAGTTCTCAAGACACCTTGGAAGCCTCACATGTGCCAACTCCCTAGAGAAAATGAAGCAAAATTTATGGGCTCCTTCCTTTAGATGTGTCTCGACCTAGAGCTCTCCATGTACCTAAGGAGAGTTTTAAATTTTTCTAAGGCTAGAAAGGGATTAGATATGATATTTGAATATCAAAGGAAGCCTTGGAATGAATTTAGAAAGCATGATTTGTGAGGTGGAGGTATAGGCTCCATTTTAAGACATAAAGAATAAGTTTGTACCTAAGCTCCTTGAAATAAATTTGTGATGGCTCTAAAGAATCTAAATGGAGTTAAGAGATATAGATTGAAGAAGAAAATAGAGCCAAAATCATGAATTCTAAGAGTTGCTTCATTGTGTCTTGTATGGAACCATAATAGAGTTATATTAGAAAGTGAGCTTCCATAGAGTTTATTTAAAGATAAAGCTTATTACAATGATTGAATCACATCTTATTTGATGTTTCTAGGCCAAGACAATCAAGGGTCTCCTAGTTGCATGTGCTTGGTCGAAAAAGGGAAGAAGAATTAAAGAGAAAAGCTTATAGTTTTGCTTTAAGGTAACTCTCTAACCTTTCTCTCATACATTGCTTAGATGTTTTCTTGTCTTTGAGTTCTTGAACGTATGTTTGAACTATGAGAAATGTATCTAGCCATTGTCTACATGTTATGGTACCATTATGTTTCTTGAAATGTATTTTATAAATGCAAAGTGGTTTGAATGGATTTGGTTATGCTAAAAGTCTTTTAGCATAAGTAGAGATGAGCCAAAAGTCCCTAGAAATGGGTAAGATAGCCAAAAGTCTCAAGAAGAGTAAGGTTAAGTCAAAAGTCCTTAAAAATGGATGAGGCAAATCCAAAAGTCCTAAAAAAAATAGGTGAGGGTAGACTAATGCCCTTGAGAGCCTATGTATCATATATATGAGTTTCTATGATAAGGAAAATACTTTATATATGTTTACTAGTAGCTTGAATGCCATGCATGCATTCTTTAACATATATATGTATCCATTATGTATGTTTGAAAGGGTAAAGAGTTATTGGGATTCTTTAAATTTCACTCTTCCCCATCTTCCATCTAACCATGTCTAGGTGAAGCTTAAGGAAACAAAAATAGAAGCCAAGCAGTATGACTAGCCATATTTTAACAATAACATAGCTTTGAATGTAATTTAATATCAAAGTTTGTAAAGATATGATGTATATAAGATGTAACCATTTGAACAAGTTTAAGTGTATGTAATTATGATGTGTATATTAATCTTGAAGTTAAATGAATGCCTATGTTGGAAATTGACATTTTAACACCTTTATGTTCATGTGTATGAATGCATGTGGTATGATGAGATTGAGCTCTATGATTATTTGAACCATTTTGCATACTTCCCTAGGCTATGTTTATGCTTTTAGACATGCTCAAATGGTTGTGTAAAGATGAGAAGAGCATTTGGTACATATGGAACCTATTATGGACGTCAAATTTGACCAAATTTTGAACTGAATCAAAGTCTGACCAAATGGATGATTTTTTGTATGAAATTTGGCTAAAAAGTAGGTCTTATTTAGAGCTTTTCATAGAGCTAAAGAGCACTGAATTTAGAGCCCTAGAGAATTTATTATGATTTTTCAAAATTAGCTAAATTATGCAGAATTGGCATATATACTGTTCAAATGCTCAGTTTTCTTCTCTGTGTCACACGTCGTCCAAATGAAGTCCAATGCTCATAAAATTTTATAGACATACACTAAACAGCATAAGTTTTCCATAGCCACTAAAAGCACTTCATTTAGAGCTCGATAAAGGGAGAACCAAATTTTTAAAGTTTATGGTCAATATCAGGACACAACAGAGACCTTTAGTACTATTCTATTATTTTTCATGGTCCAAATGGTGTTTTCTTGGTCTAAAACTATTCTTAGTCTCTAGTTAACATCTAGATCTTTCCATAAAACTATCATATGCATGATTTTAATTTTTTGAAAATTAGTTATGAATTTTTAAAATTTATATTAAAAATTTGGAACAATGAACCCGATAGCAAATTTTGGTTTTTCTTATATATGGTTCCAAACCCGAGATAACAACAACAAGTCTTTTCTCACTAGGTGGGTTTGGCCACATGGATCAAACGATACCATAAAGTTTTATCATAAATCAAGTCTTTAATTATCATTTAAATCTAAATCTTTCTTAATAATTTCTCCTATAGTTTTTCATTATCTCCCTCTACCTCTAATTATTAGGCTACTCTGCATCTGATCTACTCTTCTTACTAGGGCTTTCATAGATCTTCTCTATACATGTCCAAATTATCTAACATGCAATTCTACCATCTTTTCCACAATAGATGTGATCCTAACTTTCTCTATAATGTATTCATTTCTCATTCCATCTTATTTGGTATATAAGATAAAATAGGATGTTTCTGACTTATATAGATATGTTATGAATGGAAAATGATATTGATGAGTTCACATGCTTCTTAAAGCCAATAATGAATTAAATGAGCCTTTCGTTATGCAAAGTTTTCATCGTTTAATGCATTAATTTCAATAATATGTAACCATAAACCTATGGAATATAGAGTAAAGGCTAGGGAGCTATGGTGTTATAGGTCATCTACCTTTCACTAAACATATGTATTATGTTACGATTATATATGGGTCATGAATACGTATCTATGGCTTTTCTATACCAATTTAGATATGAGCTTCCAATTATGTTGATGATATTGCTCAGTTTCTTTACCATGAAACATAACCAGATAACCTGGAATATAATTAAACAGTTAGATGATTATGAATGTAATATTGATTTGATGCTAAAACAAGAAAGGAATTCAAGGTGGAGATAAAGTTCTATAGGAATGGATTCTTAAAGAAATGGTCTTCAAAAAAGGAATTCTATGCATTCCCAATTGTATGATAAGTCTCCAAATTATGGGATTTTTAGGGGATGAAATTTCAATAAGATAGTCTTCATCAAATAGAAGCTAATCTAT